>CM076852.1:205000-280977 GCA_039519185.1 Astragalus membranaceus | reverse complement strand
AGTTTTGGAACCGCCGCAAGAATGCCTTTTGAACCGCCGCCGGTTGCCAGTTTTGTTGTAGTGACATGGTCGCTTATTGGGGCCATGAGTTCAAAGTACAAGCATAATAAACCGCTAGAGTTAGTAAGGGGTCTCGATAGGACTCACTGAGATAATGTTTATCTCACCCTTCATTTATTGTGGTTTTTACAGAGAAACAGGGCAAGGCAAAAGCAAAGAAGCACGATTAGCTGGTGTGACTCATGGAGTCATCTGAGATGCAGTTTCTATTTAGGCCTTGTCCCTTTGTTATCATTTTAAGTATCAATTGTATAACTATCAATGTATCTGTTGTAAATCGTTTCCGCTACTTATGTTTTGAGTATTGAACACCAGGATTGTATAAGTTTTAAGTCAGGAGACTTAAGTACTTTTATTAAGTTAATGAGGTTCATGGAACCATTTGATAATTATTTTTCGAAAGTTTTAGTTGTGTTCAATATTCAATAACAGGAAGTTACTCTGATGTATGCTAAGTGGTGCATTTTGGTATCTCTACAAGCTAGAAATATACGGGTGTTACATTTGGTATCAGAGCAGTTCGACCTAGTCGGGCTTAGATTAGTTTTAGGGTTATTTGTCCCTTGAGTAACTCTGCTATCTTGCTTCATATGATGCTAAGATACATTGAGACTGATCAACTTAATACTTTGTGTATCGTTTGCAGAATTATGGCAGGAGGATCAATGAATACTCAACCAATCGATACACATGCCGCTTGGATGCAGGATATGATGGAAAGGCAGAAAAAGATGCTGGAAGATATGTTGCTAATGCAACAAAATGCCCAAGTTCAGCCCCAACAAGTTCCTGAGCCACAAGTTAACCCAAGGCAGATCTGCTCTGAATTCCTGAAGATGAAACCCTCCGAGTTCAGAGGAGGACCTGATGTCATGGAAGCCCAACATTGGCTGGATGATATTGAGAAGATTTTTCTGACAATGCAAGTTGCTGATGAAGATAAGTTGAGATTGGCATCCCATATGCTGAAGGGGGAATCCAACAACTGGTGGACTAATGCCAAGGCCATGATGGAAACTGTGGGAACTCCCCAGACTTGAGAGAACTTCAGACAGGCGTTTCTAGAACAATTCTTTCCGACTGCTATGAAGATGGATAAGGAGAATGAGTTCTTAATATTGAAGATGTTGTAATTAAATTGCTCCTAGTAATTGTTAGGTGCTATTAAGTAATTCTAATAATGGGCCAATATGTGGCCCAGTCGAACTTAGGCCCAATGTAGGGGCTATTTATATTTTTCCATCTCTTTGTATTTTGTAACTGGTTGTTCAATAAACTGAAGAGTCATTTTCGACACAATTTTAGAAGTCAGTTTTAACTGTTTCATTGCCTTGCCTGATCATCTCCATCTTCTCCAACGTTTCACTTCTTTTTCCCTCTCCTTATTCCGCAGAATTCCCCAACAAACTGGTATCAAGAGCTAAAACGATCCTACAAGATCCATGGCAACGCGTGATAACGTTGGTGGAGGTATTCCGGGGAACCTCCCCATCTTTGATGGAAAAGACTACGAACGCTGGACTGCGCAAATGAAGGTGATGATTCGGTATCAAGATGTACTTGATGTTGTGGATGATGGTGTTCCACCATTGGCAGCAAACACCACAGAACAGGTGAGGAACAACCACCATGCGCTGAGAAAGAAAGATGGAAAAGGGCTATTCTTGATTCACCAATGTGTCGATTCAAACATCCTAAACCTGATCATTGACTGTGGTGCAGCAAAGGCAGCGTAGGATATTCTCAAGAACTCATATGGAGGAGAAGATAGACTGAAGAAGATACGTTTACAGACGCTCAGAAAACAATATGAGGCCTTGAAGATGAAAGATGGAGAATCAATTAGTGAATTCATTACGAGGTTAGTAACTTTAACTAATCAAATGAAAGGCAATGGTGAAACTGTATCTGAAATAAGTAAAGTCGAAAAGGTACATAGATCCCTAACTCTAGAATTCGACTATGTTGTAACTGCTAACGAAGAATCCAAGAACCTAGATGAATTGAAGTTAGATGAACTTCAAGGTTCCTTAGAGGCTCATGAATTGAGAATTAAGCAGAGAAATTCAGAGAAAGAAGCTGAACAAGCCTTGTTATCATACTCCTCTAAGAAGAATTGGAAGGCAGGCAACAAGAAAAGAGAAAGGAGTGGTAAAGAAAAAGGATCAAGCAGTAAGAAAAAAGAACAAGGAAGTTTCGACAAGAAGAAGCAAGATCTGTCGAATGTTCAGTGTTATAACTGTCAGCAATTTGGGCATTATAGGAACAGATGCAAGAGCAAGAAGGTTCCTAGGGATAAAGATGCTGAAGCCAAATTTGCAAGTGATGGAGACACAGAGTCTGACTCTGACTCAGAAGGGTTGATGCTAATGGCAGTCGAAGATGATGAGATTGTAGAAGACACTCATCACAATGTAAGTGTTGCTGAAAGTAGCGAGCAAAACAGTGGGAACACTAGTAAAAGTGGAAACACTTGTGATGCTCAAAATACTTGTGTAATGTGTGTGTGGCAGGGCTGTGGTAACACTGGTGATGCCTCCAACATTGCCAGCAATGATGATGAAAAACTATCCTTCATGACAACTACTGACCCAGAATTGCTGTTGCTAAAGGCAGATACCAATTCGACTGAGGAGAAATCTGTCGAATGGTATCTCGACACAGGATGTTCAAACCACATGTGTTGTCACAAGGAGTGGTTTGCCGAATTGAAGAAGATAAGGAAAAAGATAAGATTTGCAGATAACAGCAGAGTCACTGCTGAAGGAATTGGTACCATAAGATTCCTGTCGAAAGAGGGAAAGTGGTGCTATATTCAGGGGTATTCTATATACCAAACATGAGAAGTAATCTTCTAAGCATTGGGCAGGTGATTGAGAAGAAATTCACTGTCGAAATGGGTGATAACAGTCTCAGTTTGTTCGACTCAAACAAGAAATTGATCCTGAAGGTGTTAATGCAGAGTAACAGAACCTTCAAGATCAAATTGCAAGTGGTCGAAGAGCAGTGCCTCAAAACCACTGTCGAAGAAGAGCACTGGAAGTGGCACAGAAGATTTGGCCACCTAAACTTCAAAAGCTTGAGTTAACTATATGAAAAGAAGATGGTTCATGGGTTGCCTGCAGTAAAGGTCCCTGTCGAAGTATGTGATAGTTGCTGCAAGTCGAAGCAACCAAGGAACTCCTTTAAATCACAGGTGCCAGGCAGAGCAGAGAAGAAGTTAGAGGTGATATTTTCTGATGTTTGTGGTCCATTTGAGGTTAGCTCACTAGGAGGGAACAAGTACTTTGTCACCTTCATCGACGAGTACACTAGAATGACATGGGTGTACATGATCAAAAGGAAGAGTGAAGTACTAGAAGTGTTCAAAAGGTTCAAGGTAATGATTGAAAAGCAGAGTGAATGTGCAATCAAAACCCTTAGAATAGATGGAGGTGGTGAGTACAATTCACATGAATTTGTGAAATTCTGTGAAAATGAAGGAATAGTACATGAATTCACTTCACCTTACACGCCTCAGCACAATGGAACAGCTGAGAGGAAAAACAGAACCATCCTCGACATGGTGAGAAGCATGATGAAAGAAAAGAAGCTACCTCACAATTTATGGGGAGAACTTGTAGCCACAACAGTGTACATTCTGAACAAGTGCCCCACAAAGAGATTGATTGGGAGGACACCTGAAGAATCCTGGCTAGGAATTAAGCCAAGTGTCAAGCATCTCAGAATAATTAGCTCGTTATGTTACAGACATGTCCCTGAGCAACTAATGAGCAAGCTGGATGATAGAGCACAACAAATGATACTTGTTTGGTATCATTCGACAGGAGCATACAAACTGTATGATCCTGTGCAAAAGAAAATAGTGAAGAGCAGGGATGTCATAGTAGATGAGTCGAAACATTGGAACTGGGATACTCAAAATGAATAATGCTGTGAAAAACCTACAATGATGTACTTCGACGAAGTTCATGATCCAGATGATCAGAATATAGAAACTGTTGTTGTCGAACCAGAACCTGTCAAACCAGAACCTGTCGAACCCCTCGGAAGATCACAGAGGGAAAGACAGATCAGTAAGGTTAGAAGGATTCACACATACCCAGATTCTGCTATTACAGCAGAGGGAGACCTGACACACTTCTCACTAATGGATGAAGCAGAACCAGTGAGGCTGGAGCAAGCACTTAGTCAAAAACAGTGGAAGGAAGCCATGATTGATGAGTTGAGATCAATAGAGAAAAATGGCACATGGAAGCTAGTCGAACTTCCAAAGCAAAAAAAGGCAATAGGTGTTAAATGGGTCTACAAAACCAAAGTCAAACCCAATGGAGAAGTGGCCAAGTATAAGGCCAGGTTGGTAGCTAAAGGTTTCCCGCAGAAACCTGGTTTGGATTTCAATGAAGTCTTTGCCCCTGTAGCCAGGATCGAAACCATAAGACTGGTAGTGGCATTGGCAAGTCATAGAGGCTGGCCCCTACATCAACTTGATGTAAAGTCAGCATTTCTCAATGGACATCTGGAGGAGGAAGTATATGTTTTCAAACCACCTGGATTCGAATTGAAGGGACAAGAAGACAAAGTGTTCAAGCTTGAGAAGGCCCTATACGGACTCAAGCAAGCCCCAAGAGGATGGAACAAGAGAATTGATGGATTTCTCTTGGCTCAAAAGTTCATTAGATGCACCAATGAACATGGTGTATATGTCAAGAAGAATGGAACTGAGACCCAATTGCTGCTGTGCCTGTACATAGATGATCTACTAGTAACTGGCAGCAATGAAGTCGAAGTCGAAGCCTTTAAGAAACTGATGATGTCTGAGTTCGAAATGAGTGATCTAGGACATCTATCATATTTCTTAGGAATGGAATTTACGAATACAAGAAATGGAATATTTCTGCATCAGTCGAAGTACGCAGCTGATATCCTGAACAGATTCGACATGTCCAACTGTAAGGAGGTTTCGACACCAACTGACACAAGCAGTAATCTGTCGAAAGATGATGAAGGGATTGAAGTAGATGCCACCCTCTACAAACAGATTGTTGGATCCCTGAGGTACCTTTGCAACACTCGACCTGACATTATGTTTAGTGTCGGAATGATCAGCAGGTTCATGGAGAAAGCCAAGAACCCCCCATCTAGTGGCTGCGAAAAGAATCCTTAGGTTCATAAAGGGAACACAAAGTTATTGTTAGACTATAATATAACCTTAGAGGGGGGGGGGGTGAATAAGGTTATGTGCAAAATATGAATTCTTTTCGTTTTCAAAAAGTTTTTCAATGCTTTGTTTAAATCAAATGCGGAAACTGAGATTTAAACTTATATGATGTATGCAAGCAGGCAGATCAGTGATATTGAAGATAGTAATAAACAGATCTACAGTAGTGATATGGAAGATGATAGATCAGCCCAATAATATAACTATAAACATATCAGAGTAATGATATTCAATATAGTTATAAACAGATATAAACAACACAATGAATATCACAGTTATATAACAATAATAATAACAAATATAGACAGTAAAGTAAAGTGAGAGAGAGAGAGAGAGACACAGGAATTTTACGAGGTTCGGGATAAAAGCCCTATGTCCTCGGTCTCAGGCTTTGCAACCTTTGGACTTGATCACAACCACTATATGAAGAGAGTTTTACAAACAATCGACTTCAAATAGCAAATCTCAATTCCCCTGAATTGAGAACCCAAGCTCCTTGCTAAGGATTTCAACCGCTTCAATCACCCTGATTGAACGACCCAAGAGCACCTCCCAGGATTTCAAAGTAACCACTTAAAATAAACAAATACAACTTTTGAAATCTATGATCCAATCACTTCAGATGATATGTCAGTATAGTAACTGAGAGAGATGAGTGATTTTTGGAAAATAGAAAAGCTTCAAAAAGATATGACAATGAAATCTTGTTTTGCAAATATAAAAGCTTTAAAAAGATATAACAATGAAAGCTTGATTTGCAAATATAAAAGCTTTAAAAAGATATAACAATGAAGAAAAGCTTTTTAAACAAGATATAACAATGAAGCTTATGTTATAGGCTTAGGAATGTTTGAAAAAGGAAACTCTCATTTATGACATGTATAATCGATTATGTTAGAAAACAAAAGAATGAGATAATCGATTAGTTTGATGGATATGGAAAGTTGGAATGACTTGATAATCGATTATCATATATGGTTATATGAAGTGATAATCGATTATTGTTGTCAATCAGGAAGACAGGAAGTGCAATAATCGATTATGAGATGTGGTTATTTGAAGCTATAATCGATTATGGATGTAAAAAAGGAAAGTATGGCAACACTATAATCGATTATTATATATAATGTAAATGAGGCTCTAATCGATTATAGTTGTAAAAAAGGAAACAATTCTTGGCTTGATAATCGATTATGCCTTCTTGTTTATCAAACACATAGTTTTAGGGTTTATGTGCCACCTTATGCATGCATGCAATTTTATAAAATATTTTTCAAAGCTTCTTTGATGCATCATGCATGTTTTGAAAAACTCATCTCTCAGTTACCAAAAGTCATAGACCTTAGGTGATAGGACCTTACACAGTGTCCTAGAGAAAGCGGATAAAACAATTTGGTCTTTGACTTTCTGAGGTGGCTTCTTCTCCAAGCTGCTCCACTTTAATATTTCCTGCTCTTTGATTCATGTCCTGTACTTCAATCAACTTGAACCATTAGTAGCCAAGATGTAATTTGTTATCATACAAAACAAAGAGTGTTTGTCCTTGGTTCAACAGTTATCGTATTCTATTCCCTAGCAAGACTGAGTCAAAGGCTAGTACTGAAGTGGTTGGTTACACTGATTCCGACTGGAGTGGAGACAAGAATGATCGAAAGAGCACAAGTGGGTATGTCTTCATGTATGGAACAACGCCTATCTCATGGTGTTCGAAGAAGCAAAGCATAGTGGCATTGTCCACGTGTGAAGCGGAGTATGTGGCTGCTTCCTTTGCAGCATGTCAAGCATCTTGGCTAAGTATGCTATTGGTCGAAACTGGGCTGCATAGTGTCGAAGCAATGAAGCTGTTGATTGAAAACAAGTCTGCGATAGACCTTGCCAAGAACCCTATCGCACATGGTAGGTCGAAGCATATAGAGACCAGGTATCACTTTCTGCGTGATGCAATAGTGTTGTTCAGAATTGCAAGTAGCTGATGCAATGACAAAGCCATTGCAAAAGAGAAGATTCGAAGAACTCAGAAAGATGCTTGGGATGATGACACTTGGCAATGTGAATTAAGAGAGAATATTGAAGATGTTGTAATTCAATTGCTCCTAGTAATTGTTAGGTGCTATTAAGTAATTCTAATAATGGGCCAATATGTGGCCCAGTCGAACTTAGGCCCAATGTAGGGGCTATTTATATTTTGCTATCTCTTTGTATTTTGTAACTGGCTGTTCAATAAACTGAAGAGTCATTTTCGACAGAATTTTAGAAGTCAGTTTTAACTGTTTCATTGCCTTGCCTGATCATCTCCCTCTTCTCCAACGTTTCACTTCTTTTTCCCTCTCCTTATTCCGCAGAATTCCCCAACACTTAACTCTCATGCAAGGAAATATAATTGTGGGCCAATACACGACCAAATTTGAAGAGCTGTACCAATTCTCCGGTTTGGCTGGGTATACTCCCAATGACAGATGGAAGACTGGCAGGTATAAGTATGGGCTGAGAGAAGATATTGCCCAGAGTCTAAGTTCTTTTGTGTATACCAACTACGCAGCCATGGTGCAACAGGCTCATATCGCCGAGGGCGACTTGAAGAGATTGTATGCAAGTCGAAAGGCGTTCAGTCAGAATAGAAAGAGTGTTGGATCATCTAATACTCAGATGGGTCCCAGGCACAACTCCAACAAAGGGAAGCAAGTTCAATCATCTAATTCCCCAAGATTCAGTATGTGTTCCAATTGTGGAAGGTATCACCAGGGCAAGTGTCAACTTGGATCCAATCATTGCTATTACTGTAAGAAGGAAGGTCATTATGCATCTGTCTGCCTTGAGAAGAAGAAGAAGGAGGATAGCCATGCTACTACAACTCATGGGAGAGTCTACAGTTTGGACGCTCAGAATGTCACACCGTTAGATAATCTGCTAAGGGGTATGGGATCTCTTTTCTATAACTCCATTAGTATTTTATATGATTCGGGCGCACTCATTGTTTTATATCTCAAGTTTGTGTCGATCGGTTGGGATTGGCCTTAACTCTGTTGCCTCATCCAATTTCCATTAAAACTGCTGCCGAGGGTAGTATTCAGACCCAAGCCTTATGTGAGAACTGTCTTTTATCCATCGGGGACAAGAATTTTGTGGTGGACTTTATTTGTTTACCAATGAAGGGTGTGGACATTGTCCTAGGTATGAGTTGGATGACTGCCAACCATGTAACTATTGATTGTTTTCTTCGGACCATCGGTTTTGCCTCCGAGTCAGCGGAGCTACAACCGACCAATTCTGAAGCTGTTATATCATTCACTTCTTCTAGTCATTGTCTATTCCAAGGCGCAGAAGCTTATGTCATGATGTTGTCTGCATCTACTGAGACAAGTCTATATTTATCTTCTGTGCAAGTTGTTAATGAATTCCTAGATGTATTTCCGGATGAAGTTTCTTCGTTACCTCCGGATCGTGAGGTGGAGTTTTCTATAGAGTTGGTTCTGGGCACTGGGCCAATTTCTATAGCTCCGTATAGGATGTCCCCTTTAGAGTTGAAAGAGTTGAAAACTCAACTGGAAGAGTTAATTTCAAAACAATTTATCTGACCGAGTGCCTCGCCATGGGGTGCTCCAGTATTACTCGTCAAGAAAAAGGATGGAAGCATGAGATTATGCATCGATTACCGTCGGCTGAACAAGGTAACGATCAAGAATAAGTATCCCCTGCCGAGAATTGATGATTTGTTAGACCAGCTAAGGGGAGCTTCAGTGTTTTCAAAGATTGATTTAACGTCTGGCTATCACCAAATCAGGGTTCGAGCTGTGGATATTCAGAAGAGTGATTTCCGTACTAGGTATGGACACTATGAGTTTGTAGTGACGCCATTCGGTTTGACCAATGCTCCAACTATATTCATGGATTATATGAATCGAATTTTCAATCCTTATCTGGATCAGTTTGTTGTGGTATTTATTGATGATATCTTGGTGTATTCTAAGACGATTGAGGAGCATGTGCAACATCTCCGAATTATTCTGAACGTAATCCGAGAGAAGAAGTTATATGCCAAGCCATCTAAGTGTGATTTCTGGATGCCTGAGGTAAAGTTTCTGGGCCATGTAATATCTCAAACTGGTGTTGCAGTAGACCCCAGTAAGATTGAAGCTGTAGTAGACTGGGAACAACCATCTACAGTCACTGAAGTGAGAAGTTTCTTGGGATTAGCTGGGTATTATCGGAGATTCATTCAAGGATTTTCTCAGCTGGTTCTTCCACTCACTCGGTTAACTCGCAAGGGTCAACCGTTTATATGGGACTCTGACTGTGATGAGTGTTTCTCTGAGTTGAAGAGCCGTTTGACTTCTGCACCCGTCCTGATTCTTCCAGATCCGTCCATGGAATTCCATATCTATTGTGACGCCTCTGGTAAGGGTTTAGGATGAGTACTTATGCAGAATCAACAGGTAGTTGTTTATGCCTCTAGGCAGTTGAATCCGCATGAAGAGAATTACCCGACTCATGACTTGGAGTTGGCGGCGATTGTGTTTGCACTAAAGATTTGGAGACATTACCTGTATGGGTCTCGTTTCGAAATCTTTAGTGATCATAAGAGCCTTAAGTATTTGTTTGATCAGAAGGAGTTGAACAATAGACAAAGAAGATGGGTAGAGTTTCTGAAAGATTATAATTTTGAGTTGAAGTACCATCCCTAGCAAATTCACTCATATATTCGTAATACTGACTTGAGCGTCGGAGTGGCTTCGCAGGTACCCCCCAGCTCACACTAACCTACGACCAGTAGCAGGAGACCTACCAATAGCAGCCACATCTAAGCTGCTAGGTGCAGAACATTGTGGCTTCGCAGGTACCCCCCGGGCTCACACTAACCTACGGCCAGTAGCAGGAGACCTACCAACAGCAGCCACATACAAGCTGCTAGGTGCAGAACATTGGCAACCACAGTGGGAGGTTTCTATCTTTCACATCATCACTACTCTTTCAACTTTTCTCTTGCTACTCCATGGCTCCCAAACGCAGACCCCAGATTCAAAGCATTGCCATACCCGCACCGCGACCATAGGGTACTTCTCAGAGCAACGTCGCCAGCCTGCCTGACGAGGTTACCAGTCAGCCTGCCCAGCCTTCGAATGTGAACCAACTTTTGGACCTCTTGTGCAATCGCACTCAGGTTATGTTGCAGTAGGAAGCTCGCCTAAGGCAGATTGAAAGGCGTATGGCTTCCATACCTGAGCATCCCCCACCCAGACGGGGAACCCCTCCCCAGACAACGGTGACCACGAGGCGCCATCGGTCTCCTCCTCGAAGGCATCATGTCCACCGTTCCCCCCGAGGCGAAGACACGTGCATCGCTCTCCCCCTCGCAGCGCAAGCGTGGAGGGTCAGGCTCACCTCCACGGACCCCTCCATCTCCTCCAGATGATACTTACCAACTTCACGACTCCCACTCCAGGAACTCCTCACGTGCATCCCCTGATTCTTGTGGGAGGTTGGTGGTGGTTATTTATGATATGCAAGTATACATAGTCACACAAGTAATAAAGTGATAAGAAAGGTCGAACCCACAGGGATTATGTATTGTAAATTTTTGTAGTTCAAAGTGTACACTTAGTGTGTCTACACTATTCAGTATTTTTGGTTTGGAGTTTTCAAAGTAAGTAAAAATAATAATAAGCAATAGAATGTGTGAGAAATCAGTTGGAAAAAGTAGTTGAGATGTTTTCACCAAGTACTTTACTTCTAAGTGTTTTAATGGAGTATGTAGTGTGGGAACACTGGATGTAGGTACATCAGTTTGTGCCTTTCAGCACTTCTCTTCAGAGTTTCATTACAAGCTCTTATGATCTTTGTTTTTTACAGTAAAGAAAGGTTTGTCAATTCCTCCCTTGCCTCCTAACAATGATCCAAGTTGCTAAATAGGTTCACTCTTCTAATTTTATTATCCTAAGGACTATGCTATCCTATGTCTAGGTTTTAGCATGTATTTAACAAAGTTTCCTTTATTAAATACTTGTCCCTATTAACTCTTGAGTTCATAAATGTAGCCCATGTCTGCTGCTACAAGTTTTACCTATTCTAAAGTGATCAATTCCAGAATAAGTTGAAAGAAGTATTATGCAAGAGTTTAAAATGTTTACACTACATAAACCATAACAACATATTTAGAAGTTCATTACAAGGTTAGAACATCTCAACTTAAGGGAATTTAGCTCATGTTACTCATGTTATAAAGCAAAGAATATGCAAAGAACATAAGTAAATGAATAATAAAGCAAAAGAACTTTAAAAGAGTAGAGATTACTTGAATAGAAGATCTTTTGCATTAAGTTCCCAAGTTGAAGTACAATAAAGATTTCTTACACGAATTTCTTCAAAGTAGAAGTGGAGGGAATGGTTGTCAAGCACTTCCTCACCTTCCTCTCTTTAGAAACTTGAAAATAAACTAAACTTAAACTAAGTGATCCTTTCAGAAAACAAAATGAATAATTACAAATGAAAGATGAAGGATTTAAGATGATGGATGAAGGATAAAAGCTGAAGGATGATTTTCTTGTGAAGACATGATCTCTATTTATAGGCTTGAAAGCTTTCCTCTTGCAAGGGGTTTCCTTTGGCGTGAAAGATCAGCTAAGGGGACCAACATGGTTAATTGTAGACAACCAATCAAGCAAGCTGCACAGGTTTGGTCGCTTGCATGCATAACACAAGATGAGGTCCATTGGAGAAGTGCCACATGTCTTTTAGATAAGTTTGAGTCTTGCAACTTGACTTTCATGTTTATCGCCGACTTCTACAAGTGGGTCTGCTCCAGGTGACTAGGCATTACGTCACAAATCAAGTGTGGAAGCATCAAAATGGTCCTTGGATGTTTTGGTACAAACTGCAGAATTTAGCAGGTGTTGGCAGTGTTTCCACTCCTAGTGTTTCCACTCCTGGTGTTGGCAGTGTTTCCACTCCTGCAGTAGCTGCACTGAACAAAAACATCAAACCTAACAAGATTTGTGCATTTTGCTTAGATCATTGCCCTTTATCCATTTGAATATTTAGAATGTTGTTCCTTGATAAATAAGCTATAAATATATATAAATGTTCTTGAAAATAAGCAATAACTCAAGCTTAATTGTATGAATAACTCTATATAAAATAGAGTTATCACACCCCCAAACTTAAATTGTTGCTTGTCCTCAAGCAACGACAAGAAACAAAACACAAGACTCATATAATTATGAAGACATCTCAACTCATGTTTTTCAAGAAGTGTTTGAAGTGTATTGTGATGAGCCTTTCTCTTTTGGTGCTTTTTCTTCCATGCCCTTGCTTTCTTAAAACATTCAGAGTTATAAAAACTCATTTGTGTGAGTGTGTGGCCCATTGAGTTTCTAATTGGTTCCATAATCTGAACAAAGAGTTTTTCTTTAGCTTTTTGAAAAAGATGGAACTCTTTTGGTCACTCTTAGAGATTTTTCAAAATATGGCCGAGACTAACAATTTCTTCAAGTTTTTAGGGGACTCTTAAGCACAACAAAGGGCTTTTGGTGTTCCAACTTGTTTGAGCCAACCTTATTTCTATTCTTTGGTGTTTGATTTTTGTTGATGTAATGCAGTGAGTGCAAAAACATCATTTTTGGATTGTAGGTTCACCTTATTTTGAGTGTAGGTGCCTTTTGATGTAGATGGTGTTGGCACACTTAGTGTTGCCACACTTGGAACTCTTTGAGTATTTTTGGTAGCGTACACTGCCCTCCTCATGCATTTTCTTCTTTTTCTTGGTTTGTTTTTCTTTTCCTCTTTGAACTTTGTTCATATTTTTCAAACCAAATTGCACTTAAGGGACAGGTTCAGTTTATATGACTCGGGCAAGTGTAGCTCATTTTTGGGATATTTTTGGTATTTTTGAGTGGTTTTGACACTTGTGGTTTGCACTCTTCAAGTTGTCACACTTTGGCCTTTGTATTCATGGAATTTCCCCCAAACTTAAGTTTTTATGCTCTTCTAAATTTTTAATAAAAATCTAATTTTGACCTCAAATTTCCAAAATTTCCTTGGCTTTAGATAGCTCTTAATCTATCATGGTTCTTTTCAAAACTCAATTTTGTTGTGTCAAAGTATTTATAAAACTGATCATTTTTAGAAAACAAGGCTTTTCATTCAAAATTCAACTTATTGATACACTTCTTCAATTTTTTTGAGAAAAAGATGAATTGATCATGCTTCATATTTATCTAAGCCTAACAAACATTGATGTACTTAATTCACATGCTTAACACAATTGATCATGTCATATCATGCTTTGTTAAGTACTTCTAAAACTTAAAACATACTATCATTATTTTTACATGCTTTTTAACATATTTTAACATAACCTACACACATAACTTACTAAAACATACATACATATATTATAGCATCACATATATTGCAAAATATAGTGCATTCACAAAACACATAGATATAGTGCATTCACAAAACACATAGTATTCTCCACTCTCCCCCCCCAACTTAAAGATGAGCAGTGTCCCCACTGCTCTAAGTTGAGTACTTAAGGGATCCAAACATGGGAGATATAACAAAAGTAGTTTAAAACTTAACACATAGTATTTTCACACATATAATATAAGCATAGCATATAATTGAAACAACATAAAAAGTATCCTTTTACTCTTTTTTCTTGATTCTGGGACTGGCTCTGGTAGGGGCAGTTTGGACTTTCTCCTTTTTGGCTTTTGGCCTTGTAGTAGCAACATCAGTAGCATGCACACCAGGGTCTTCTACACCTGCTTCAGTAATTTCTGCATGTTCTGGTGTGACTTTTGTAGGTACATCTGGTGTAGCATATGTTGGAACTTCAGGTGTGGAAACATCAATCTGCATTGGAGTTTGTTGTCCAGGTTCTGCTGATTGTTGTTCTGCTACTACCTCAGTTGTTTTCTTACCTGCATTGGGAGTTTCCTTCTCAGCTTTCTCCTTTTCTCCAGAAATTGCACCTTGACCCTGTTCAAATGTTTTCTTCACAGCACATCATTTCTCCATTTTAGCTTAATTTCGCACAAATTTGATGATGTGGCAAGCGGAATTGACATTCAAATGTTTTCTTCATTTTCCTAAGATATGAACTTCAGAGCTGGAGGTGTGTCAACATTAGGTGTGGAAACACTGGCAACTCTGTTGTCCTGTTTTTCTACAAAACATACAAAACATTTAAATTGCACAAAATAATAACATTAACTATTTAAAATGATGGGTTGCCTCCCTCAAGCGCTTGTTTTAAGAGTCTTACAGCCTGACTATCTCTTTATGTTAGAGATTTTCAAAATGAGTGGTGATTTTATCTCTCTCTACATGCTCTCCATAATACATTTTTACTCTTTGGCCATTTACTTTGAAATTGGTATTTCCAAATTGACCTCCATATGGTGCAGCATGACAATGCAGGAGCACTGCTTGCTGTTCTTCTTCAGGAATGCACTTTCTTATGATTTGATCAGGACATATCTTGAATAGGTAAGGGTCATCCCAATAGTATTGTTTTACTATGTGGAGGAACCTTCTTTTCTGTTGATAGTTCATGTCACATGGTACAACTTTGCTTGCAAGGAAGTTTACTATGTCTGCATACCATGGTGTTGCAGCATGAGGTGTGGCCACACTGAGTGCAGAAACACTGGCTGTATTCATGGTAATTGCTAGTAATTTCTCATCAGGGAAACTTTCCTTGATTTCTTCAATTGTACCTGCATTATTACTTTCAAGTCTAGAGAGATGATCAGCCACTTGGTTCTCTACTCCTTTCTTATCTTTTATTTCAAGATCAAATTCTTGAAGTAGTAGAACCCATCTTATTAGCCTAGGTTTTGCATCTTTTTTAGAAATCAGATACTTGATGGCAGAATGGTCAGTGTACACTATTACTTTGGTGCCAACCAAGTATGATCTAAATTTTTCAAAAGCAAAAACCACTGCTAATAGCTCTTTTTCTGTTACAGTGTAGTTCATTTGAGATTCAATGAGTGTTTTGCTAGCATAGTATATGGTATGAAATACTTTGTTATACCTTTGCCCTAGGACTGCTCCTACTGCAAAATCAGTAGCATCACACATAAGCTCAAAAGGTTTACTCCAGTCAGGAGTGACTACAACTGGTGCTGTACCTAAGGCTTTTTTTAATTTTTGAAATGATTCCATACAAGTTTCATCAAAGTTAAAATGCACATCATGTTGCAAGAGCACACATAATGGTTTTGAAACTTTTGAAAAGTCTTTGATAAATCTCCTATAGAATCCTGCATGACCTAAAAAACTTCTAATCCCTTTGATTGTTGATGGAGGTGGTAGTTTCTCAATTACCTCTATCTTTTCCCTATCCACTTCAAGACCTTTTTTAGATATTTTATGACCAAGCACAATGCCTTCTTTTACCATAAAATGACATTTTTCCCAGTTAAGTACTAAATTGGTGTTTTCACACCTTTGGAGAATTTTATCTAAATTGGATAGACATGATGAAAAGGTTTCTCCAAAAACTGAGAAGTCATCCATGAAGACTTCCATTGATTGCTCAATGAAGTCAGAAAAGATTGACATCATGCACCTCTGAAAGGTAGCAGGTGCATTGCATAGTCCAAAAGGCATTCTCCTAAAAGCAAAAGTGCCATAAGGACAAGTGAAGGTAGTTTTCTGTTGATCTTCTGGTTCAATGGCTATTTGGTTGTAACCCGAGTAACCATCTAAAAAACAATAGAACTCCTTGCCTGCTAGCCTATCTAACATTTGATCTATAAAGGGTAGAGGGAAATGATCTTTCTTTGTGGCCTTATTGAGTTTTCTGTAATCCATACAGATTCTCCACCCTGTTACAGTTCTGGTTGGGATTAATTCATTATTTTCATTGGCTACAACTGTGACTCCACCCTTTTTAGGAACACATTGCACAGGACTAACCTATGCACTATCTGAAATAGGGTAGATAATACCAGCATCTAGCCATTTAATTATTTCCTTCTTAACAACCTCTTTCATTATGGGATTTAATCTTCTTTGCCCTTCTATGCTATTTTTAGAATTTTCTTCTAAAATTATCCTATGCATGCATGTTGAGGGGCTAATCCCTTTAATGTCAGACATTTGCCAACCTATAGCTTTTCTATGTTTTCTCAAGGTGTTAATTAAATCAAGCTCTTGTTCTAAAGATAGATCAGAAGCTATGATTACAGGAAGAGTATCATTCTCACCTAGAAAAACATATTTTAAATGCTTAGGTAGTTCTTTCAATTCTAGTTTAGGAGGTTGTTCAACAGAAGGTACATTTTCTTTAAGGTTGGGATCTTCTAAATTAAGAGATTCATAAGTTCTAACCCATACCTTAGGTGTAGCTTGTTCCTTGGGCAATATGCTTTCTTCAATAAATTCCTCTGCAGGCAATGCAGAAACATCAGGTGCTAGTGCATTGGTAAGGTGATCATACTGCTTGTGGAACTGCTTCTCTACCAAATGATCAAGTGAGATTGATGAACACTCTTCACTCTCCTCTGCAGGATACTTCAAAGCATTCAAGACATTGAATTTTACTTCTTGATCATTCACTCTCATGGTTAGCTCTCCTCTTTGCACATCTATCAGTGTTTTCCCTGTTGCCAAGAATGGTCTTCCAAGTATGACTGGCACTTCTTCATCTGCAATGAAATCAAGTATAACAAAATCTGCAGGAAACACAAATTTGTCAACTTGCACCAATATATCCTCAATAATTCCTTCTGGATATGCAATTGATCTATCAGCCAAAGATAGTGTCAATGTGGTAGGTTTAGCATTTCCAATCCCTAGCTTTGTGAAGATAGATTTGGGCATCAAATTGATGCTTGCACCTAAATCACACAATGCTCTTCCTGTATAGTACTTACCTATTGAAAAAGGGATTGTAAAGCTACCTGGATCCTTTAGCTTCCTTGGAATTTTGTTTTGTAAAATCAGACTACATTCTTTTGACATAACAACAGTTTCAAATTCCCCTAATCTTCTTCTTTTAGAAAGCACATCTTTCATGAATTTGGCATAGTTTGGCATTTGTTGAAGTGCCTCTATCAAGGGAACATTGATATGCAATTGTTTTAAAACATCTAAAAATTTACTGAATTGCTTCTCCTCATGTATTTTTTTCAACCTTTGAGGAAAAGGAGGAGGAGGGTATTCTGGTACTAACCTTGGAGTTTGAGATGTAGGAACACCAGGTGTTTCTGCATCTTGAGGATTTTTTTCATTTTTATTTTTTTCTCCCTTCTCTGTACCTTCAAGCTCATATGGTTCTGTTAGATCCTTGCCACTTCTCAAAGATATGGCTTTGACCTGCTCCTTACCTTGCCTTTGGGAGGGTGAAGCTTCTGTGTTTGATGGCAAAGTACCTGCTGGTCTTTGCTGCAAAGCAGTTGCTAATTGCCCTACTTGGTTCTCTAGGTTCTTAATTGATATATCATGAGCTTGCCTAGCAGTTCTAGTTTCACTAATGAATGATCTAAGTAATTCTTCTAGAGAATTGGCACTGGCAGGTGGGTTTGATCTTTGTTGGCTTTGAGGTAGGAATCCAGGAGGAGTACTTGGTGCAGGTGCATTAGAATTGTTCAACCTAAAATTTGGGTGGTTCTTCCATCCTGGATTGTAGGTATTAGAGTAAGGGTTGTTATTTTTGTTGTAACCTACATAATTGACAGAGACAGGGTTGCTAGGACATTCTTCATATAGATGGCCTCCTCCACAATACACACAACTTGTAGTTCCTGGAGGGGCTTGTTCTATAGCTGCTGCAGTGTTTTCTTTAGGTGTTGCTACACTAGATGTAGGTACACTAGTGCACTGTTTGATCAGATTGGTTAAAGTGGCTACTTGAGCAGATAGGGCTGATATGTCACTGATCTCATGTACTCCAGAGGTTCTCTTTTGAGCACTTACCCTCTCAGTAGGCCAACTTGAACCATTTGTAGCAATTTTGTCAATAAGATCACATGCTTCATTATAAGACATATTCAACAGAACACCACCAGCTGATGCATCAAGCATCACTCTGGTTTGTGGTTCTAGACCATTGTAAAAAGTTTCCATTTGTATAATGACAGGTAAACCATGATGTGGACATTTTTTTAAAAGCTCTTTCCATCTTTCCCATGCTTCAAACAATGATTCAAATTCTTTTTGCCTAAAAGATGTAATATCATGTCTCATCCTAGCATTTTTAATAGGAGGAAAATATTTGCTTAAGAATTTTTCAGCTAATTCATTCCATGTATGAATAGAATTGGGCTCCATAGAATTTAGCCATGATTTAGCTCTATCTTTTAAAGAGTATGGAAATAACTTAAGCCTAAATGCATCCTCACTAATACCAGGAATGATAAAGTTACTACAAACTTCTATGAATTGCTTTAAATGCTCATGGGGATCTTCATGTGGAGATCCACCAAATTGACCAATTGTTTGCAACATTTGAAACATCATAGGTTTAAATTCAAAATGAACAGCATCAATTTGAGGTCTAGCAATACTAGTTTGTATGTGCTGCTGGTCATATTGAGCATAGTCTCTCATAGGTCTATCTCTATCATTAATCATACCTATTGGTCCCATTTGAATGAATTGTTGCCTGTGATCTGGTCCACCTTCAGGTTGTTGATGTGAATTAGGTCCTCCTCTAACTGAGGCATCTTCACTGTGGTGAGACATTGTTCTGCAGTCTTGTTGTCTTTGTTGTCTTAGCAATCTCCTAAATCTTCTCTCAATTTCTGGATCACAATCAAATTCTGGTGGTCTATCTCTGGGCATAAACTAGTGTTTCCACACTGAGTGTTTCTGCACTAAGTGTTTCTGCACAGAAAACAGAATACCAGTAGTACTAATAAAACACTAAATTAACAATCTAAACAACAAAATTTTACTATAATCCCCGGCAACGGCGCCAAAAACTTGGTGGTGGTTATTTATGATATGCAAGTATACATAGTCACACAAGTAATAAAGTGATAAGAAAGGTCGAACCCACATGGATTATGTATTGTAAATTTTTGTAGTTCAAAGTGTACACTTAGTGTGTCTACACTATTCAGTATTTTTGGTTTGGAGTTTTCAAAGTAAGTAAAAATAATAATAAGCAATAGAATGTGTGAGAAATCAGTTGGAAAAAGTAGTTGAGATGTTTTCACCAAGTACTTTACTTCTAAGTGTTTTAATGGAGTATGTAGTGTGGGAACACTGGATGTAGGTACATCAGTTTGTGCCTTTCAGCACTTCTCTTCAGAGTTTCATTACAAGCTCTTATGATCTTT
This sequence comes from Astragalus membranaceus, assembly GCA_039519185.1. NCBI lineage: Eukaryota > Viridiplantae > Streptophyta > Magnoliopsida > Fabales > Fabaceae > Astragalus > Astragalus membranaceus. The sequence continues at coordinate 261,402 of CM076852.1, read as the reverse complement.
GTTTTTTACAGTAAAGAAAGGTTTGTCAATTCCTCCCTTGCCTCCTAACAATGATCCAAGTTGCTAAATAGGTTCACTCTTCTAATTTTATTATCCTAAGGACTATGCTATCCTATGTCTAGGTTTTAGCATGTATTTAACAAAGTTTCCTTTATTAAATACTTGTCCCTATTAACTCTTGAGTTCATAAATGTAGCCCATGTCTGCTGCTACAAGTTTTACCTATTCTAAAGTGATCAATTCCAGAATAAGTTGAAAGAAGTATTATGCAAGAGTTTAAAATGTTTACACTACATAAACCATAACAACATATTTAGAAGTTCATTACAAGGTTAGAACATCTCAACTTAAGGGAATTTAGCTCATGTTACTCATGTTATAAAGCAAAGAATATGCAAAGAACATAAGTAAATGAATAATAAAGCAAAAGAACTTTAAAAGAGTAGAGATTACTTGAATAGAAGATCTTTTGCATTAAGTTCCCAAGTTAAAGTACAATAAAGATTTCTTACACGAATTTCTTCAAAGTAGAAGTGAAGGGAATGGTTGTCAAGCACTTCCTCACCTTCCTCTCTTTAGAAACTTGAAAATAAACTAAACTTAAACTAAGTGATCCTTTCAGAAAACAAAATGAATAATTACAAATGAAAGATGAAGGATTTAAGATGATGGATGAAGGATAAAAGCTGAAGGATGATTTTCTTGTGAAGACATGATCTCTATTTATAGGCTTGAAAGCTTTCCTCTTGCAAGGGGTTTCCTTTGGCGTGAAAGATCAGCTAAGGGGACCAACATGGTTAATTGTAGACAACCAATCAAGCAAGCTGCACAGGTTTGGTCGCTTGCATGCATAACACAAGATGAGGTCCATTGGAGAAGTGCCACATGTCTTTTAGATAAGTTTGAGTCTTGCAACTTGACTTTCATGTTTATTGCCGACTTCTGCAAGTGGGTCTGCTCCAGGTGACTAGGCATTACGTCACAAATCAAGTGTGGAAGCATCCAAATGGTCCTTGGATGTTTTGGTACAAACTGCAGAATTTAGCAGGTGTTGGCAGTGTTTCCACTCCTAGTGTTTCCACTCCTGGTGTTGGCAGTGTTTCCACTCCTGCAGTAGCTGCACTGAACAAAAACATCAAACCTAACAAGATTTGTGCATTTTGCTTAGATCATTGCCCTTTATCCATTTGAATATTTAGAATGTTGTTCCTTGATAAATAAGCTATAAATATATATAAATGTTCTTGAAAATAAGCAATAACTCAAGCTTAATTGTATGAATAACTCTATATAAAATAGAGTTATCAGAGGTCAAGGAACTAGGACAGTCCCCACCAAAGACACTGCCGGGGATCACCATCGAGGAGATCCCCCGACCGGCGCAGGTATCGAAATATGGGCGATGAAGACACCTCCCCCCGCAACTCAAGAAGGTTTTCCGATGAAGGATCTTTCCCTCGAAGGGTGGATGAATGCCAAATCCCAAGGGCCTTGGAGAAGCTGTCAGCCCTCAAGACGTATGATGGAACCGGAGATCCAGACCGCCATCTGGCACACTTCTCCCTGATGATGCGCTATAGAGGCGCCAGGGAGCATGTTCACTGTAAAATATTCCCCCTCACTCTCGAAAATGCCGCACTAGAGTGGTTTCAAGAGCTAAGGCCAAACTCCATCTCATCATGGAGCCAGCTGGCGAGAATGTTCACAGATCGTTTCACTGCCTCCCGTTTGAAACCCAAATCTGAAGAAGTGCTGAGGGCAGTCAGGAAGCGTGACAATGAAACACTGAAAGAGTACATCGAGCGCTTCAATAAGGAGGCTTCATGTGTGTGAAGTTTGGAAGACAAGCAAAGGTTATTTTGGATGAAAGACGGTCTAAGAAAAGGAAGTCTTTTCCAGATTGAAGTAGGGATCAACAAACCTGGGAACTTGGGCGAATTCCTTCAAAAGTCTCAGAAATATATGGATTATGAAGAGGATGATATGGCTTACCGCGAGGCAGCTAAGGTCGGAGACGACATGGAGGACGCCCGAGAAACCCGATTGTGAAAGGAAGCGGGAGGGGGACAACGCGAGACGCGCCCCTGCCCCCCTCAACTTATCTCGGGCCAAGATCCTAGCTGAATGCGCTAACACTGAGTTCAAGAGCGTCATGAGACCGGAACCTTTGGTGCTAAGGGAAGGCCAGAACCCCTCAAAGAAATGGTGGCGCTATCATCGAAGTGGAGGCCATGATACCAATGGTTGCCGAGCTCTTAAAGATGATATTGAGGAGATGATTCAGAAAGTGGACAAAGCGGAAAAAAGATGACGACAGTGAATCTACCGAGAAAGTGGACACCCGAAAGTCCAAAGGAAGGCCAGTGGGCATGGTGATTCACGGAAGTAACCCTCTTGATGATTGGGGATCAAACAAGACAATGAAAAGGAAGTGGAAAGAAATCTTGAGCGTTGCATCAACCTTAACCCCTAGGAAGGGACCAACCAGACCACCCTTATCCTTTGACGATAATGATTTACTTGATGGGAAACCAAATAAACACATCCCACTGCTCATCACTGCTATTATGGCCAATATTGAAGTGAGAAGAATCCTGGTCGACCAGGGAAGCTCAGTAGACATCATTTTTGAAGACTTGCTGCAAGTGTTGAACATCTCCCCCACCAACCTAACTCCATACCGAGGAGGGGATCTGACCGGGTTCAACGGGTCAAAAACAAAGCCACAGGGCCACTTGGAGCTGATGGTCACGTATGGAGACCCCGATGGTGAACCACCATTGTTCAGAACTGTCAAAACAGCCTTCCTGGTCCTCCCATGTGAGTCTGTCTACTAGTGCATTATCGGGAGTCCCACACTGGGCAAGCTGGAAGCGGTGACCTCAACCGTTCACCTGAAAATGAAATTCTACAATTTAGTGAATAAGATTGTGACCCTCCAGGAAGACCTAGGCGCGGCGCGCAGGTGCTACTATAGGAGCATTAAGAACGAAAAAGAGATTGCTAAAGTAAGAGACTTAGACAAAGGATCCGGGAAAGGAGTGGAAGTAAATTTGGCAGACTTGGATGCCAGGTATGATCCAGACAGCGAGGAAGAGGAGGAAGATTCCCCTCCCAATAAAGAGCTCAAAAGGCGTATGAAGAGGCCCGAGCCAGAGGACACCTTCATCTCCATCCATTTAGGAGAAGACCCCACCAAGACGGTTAGGATAGGCTCTGACCTCCCTGACAAGGTCAAAGAGAAACTTACCATCTGCTTGAGGGAGAATGCGAACCTGTTTTCCTGGTCTGCAGGTGGTATGCGAGGGATACCACCCGAGGTAGCCTACCACCATCTGGATTAGATGCCAGAGATCCCACCCAAGGTAGAACTTGGAATGCTAATAAACTGAGGAAGTTTGTTGTAAGAACAAAACATAAGTGTTAAACCAATGTAATAACATGAACTATTAATGCGCACGAATGAATGAAAATCTACTTTTATGATTCAAAATATCATTTTTGCAATACTTACTATTACTTGCTGAATAGAAAGCCAGGTCCTAACACCAGTGGCGGGGGACCAGGCAACTATGTAAAAGCCTGACGGTAAAAAGGGGCGGCATGAGATCGACGCTACGGTCGTTTGCGCTTCCCTACAAACCGGGGCACGAGTCGACCCACTTGTTTCGCGAAGCGACTTTAAACGTGTCGCAACCTCTGATGGGTGAGTTAGAATCAGACCGGGTTCTGATAAACTACCCCCAGAGTAAACCTAACCACAAGGTGATAAGGTATTACATATTTAGATGCGCAAGGCACGACTTACGGCCAAATGCCATCCAACACACGACATTCATAAAGATAAAAAACAAACCAGACAAAGAGTAAACACATAATTCAAAATGTGACATAGAAAGTCATCCCGGAGACGGCAAGATCCCATAAAGCGAGATACGGCCATCCGGCAAGTCAAAGGAAAATTACAGTTGAAAGCAAATAAACCGAAAGGAATGATCAGGGGGCAATGACATCGAAGTCAACATTGTTGGAGTGGTATCTGACAATCCTCCCATCAAGAACCTCATGATCAAATTGAAAGATGCTCGACTCTAGAACGGTTTCCGGATACACACATTGAACATGGCTTATCGCCTTATCGTAGGCGGAAGGGGAGAAATCCACAACCTTGCCGGCCACCGTTTGAACCTTCTCGTCGGCCTCATCTTTCAGTTTCCTCACACTATCTAATTTAGATTGGAGCTCCTCCACCCTCTCCCTGCACGCGTCCCTCTCAGCATAGGCCTCCCCTCGCTCTTTCTGGTAACGGCAAGCAGATTCCTTAGCCCGGCGAGCGGATTCCAACGCTCCATGTAGATCCGTCTGAAGCCGGTTCCTATCCAACATAAGCCGATTCTTCTCTTCACTCGCCCCTACACAACACAACAGGGTTAGAAAACCACCTCAACAAATAGGTCAAATGCTCAAAGAAATAACTCAAAAAATACTACCTGAATGAGAGCCACACCCTCTCTCAGCTCCCCACTTCGCATGCAGACTCGATCCAAGCTTGACTATGCGCATGGCAAGGTCGAAAGGGTTCTCCCAAAAGTGATCACACTCAGCGCCAGAAAAGCTAATCTCGGCTTCATAATCAGTTGGAAAAGGGGGGTGCCTATCAGGAGAAGAGCAATCACCAGGAGGAGAACGCCGGGCACAACTTTTCTTGCGTTTAGAGTTACTCTGGGCCCCCAGGGTGGTAGAATCAACTGGAACCATATGTGCCCTAGAGGGATCTTTCCCAGCTCGGCTTGGGGCCCCTAGGCTTAGGCGGCGTCCCATGGAGGGGCGAGCAGGAGCAGATACTGCAGGAACCAGAGTGTTTCCCTCATTGGTTCCAACACCGGAAGGTCTCCTCCTCCCAGCCAAAGAAGCGATTTCACCAAAGGAGAGGGGAGCGGCCATTTTGTCTCCAAGGCAACAATGAAACAAATTAGTAACGTAAAGGAAGAATAAAGTGAAGGAGAAAATAAATGCAGACCAAACCAAACAAACGACCTAAGTGCTCAACGGCTTCATCAGCATTTGAAGCCTTTGACAGCTCACTACACAAGATCTTTCGAGGCATAGTGGACAAACGACCGACAACGCGCTTAAGCAGGCTTAATGTCCTCAGCTCAGACGCTGATAACTCCGTCGGGAGGACACGATAAGACCGGAAGGTACGACCAGCATCAGCGTTACACCATCCGAAGTGAAATTTATCCTTAATCAAACACCCTTGCTCGTCGAAGAAGCCCATGCTATCCACAGCCTTATGACTGGAAGGGACGAGGTAAAAATACTTAAACCTTCAGTCGTGCTGATTATCCGAATGCAACTGAAAGAAAGCACAGATTGCCCGACATTTCAAGGATACGAATTCATAACGAATAGTACCACCCGAAGAATCTCGACGACGCTGCACCTCAAAAATAGTCAGAAAGACCCTCAACTTGCACTTCCTTTGCAAAACCTTCATCACCAATTCGAAACACTTCACCAAGCACCATGAATTTGGGTGAAGCTGAGATGGAGCTATCTGAAGATGATTTAGAACTTGCAGTTGAAACAACGTAAAGAGAGGGGAAACCCGTACTCTACGAATTACACTATGGAACATCATGAATTTTCTACCGTCGGGAATTCTACCCACTCTATCATTGGGATCGACCACCTTAACCTGCCAGTCACCTCCCAGTGCCTCCTGTATATAACGGGGGGGCTCTTTCCCGGGAAGGTAGAAACTCTTGGTAGAACGAATAGTACGAGCAACCCAATCATAATTGAAACCACCAATCTCCACCACTTAGTGCTTAGGAGGTAGATCGTCATCGTCAGAGGAGGTAACAATGAAGCCAGGTACACCCGTTTCCTCCAAAGGCACGATATCATCACCTACCGCGGAAGACCCTCCCCCTATGGGATAACCAGCTTGCCTTAGAGTAGAGATGGGACCAGGGTACACCCCATTCGTCCGGGTTGTCTCCTTCTTCCTCGCCATATCTCAACCTGCAGGATAGGGGGAAAAACAAGCAGTTAAGAGACAGACAAAATCCGTAGACAACCCCCTATCCTGAGGCTGAAGGCTTCGAAGAAACAAGACGTGTTCGAAAATCAGAAAGCTAGAAAAGTAAGCTAAAGGTGAGCCAAAGTTACCTTAGTGAATTAGAAGTAGCAAGGTCGAACAGATGTGGGCAAGAAGACAAGTCCCCTTTATGACAAGCAAACCCTGAAATTTCAATCAAAAAGCAAAGACATGGTAAGAAACAGGACGAACAACAAACAAATAAATATGAGCAGAATCCAAGGACAAGGCACCCAGGAGGGCACCTGGCAGGGCGCCAAAGGCGCCCCAAAATGGCACCCAGGAGGGCGCCTGGCGGGGCGCCAATGCAGCCACAAACCGGAACCCAGAAGGGCGCCTGGCAGGGCGCCAAAGGCGCCACAAACTGGCACCCAGGAGGGCACCTGGCAGAGCGCCAAAGGTGCCACAAATCGGCACCCAGGAGGGCGCCTGGCAGGGAGCCAAATCAGGTCTCGCAAACCGGTATCCAGCAAAGCGCAAGCCGACACCCAAGGCGCCAACTTCCCTCTCACAAAACGGCGCCCAAGACGCCCATGATGGCGCCATCAACAAAAGAAAAGCAAACACTTACCAATGAGGAAAGGCGTTGAAGCAAGTGGATCCTATCTCCCTTCTCCTCTCCAAGTGGGCGCTCCAAAAGAATTTTATCCTCACTTCTCCACAAAATTTTAAGTTTGGACCAAAGGATAAAAACTCACCTATTTATAAGTGGATAAATAGGTGAGGGTGAAAACCTAAAAACACAGTTGTCACGAAGACAGTATCCCACGCGACTTCACAAATCTGACGAACCGACAAAAATCCTTCAAGCCAAGACCATCCTCCGGAATAATCTAGGCTTGGGAGGCAACTATTCTGGACTGGACCAGGAGGTCCCTTTAGCAAATCCAAAAGGTCCATTTAGCGATTGGACAAGATTGGCCCAATCATTTCAGCCCATATCCACAACATACAAGCCGAACATACTTGGATGGCTAGGATCGATTCTACCAATCCAACGATCCACAAACGGGCACGATTTCCTATAAATACAGGCACACTTTTCCATTTACAAGGTACATACTCTCATCCCTATCAAATTCACTCATATATTCGCAGGTACACCCCCAGGCTCACACTAACCTATGGCCAGTAGCAGGAGACCTAGCAACAGCAGCCACATCCAAGCTGCTAGGTGCAGAACAGTTCTCAATACATCATGGGTCTACCAAGATGTATAGAGATTTGAAGCTGTTGTATTGGTGGCCGGGTATGAAAGTAGAAATTGCAAAATTTGTGTCTCGATGCTTGACTTGTCAAAGGGTTAATATAGAGCACCAAAAGCCTGCCGGCCAGTTGCGACCCTTGAATGTACCAGAATGGAAATGGGAAAGCATTTCTATGGACTTTGTCATGGGGTTACCACGGTCCCAAGCCGGAAATGATTCTATTTGGGTAGTGGTGGATCGCTTGACCAAGTCTACTCATTTTATTCCGGTACGTTCGAATCACAAGATTGCTAAGTTAGCAGATGAGTATCTCAAGAATATTGTGAAGTTGCATGGAATTCCTACGAGTATAATCTGTGATCGTGATCCTAAGTTTACATCACGATTCTGGAGAGCGCTGAATATGGCGTTGGGAACAACAGTATGTGCTAGTACCGCTTATCATCCGCAGACAGACGAACAAACTGAAAGGACGATTCAGACCTTGGAAGATATGCTTAGGGAATGTGTACTGGATAGTGGAGGCCGATGGGAGGACCATCTTCCATTGGTGGAATTTTCCTACAACAACAGTTACCATTCTTGTATTGGAATGGCACCATATAAGGCATTATATGGAAGAAAGTGTAGAACACCATTGTGTTGGTGGGATATCGGTGAGCAGAGATTATTGGGTCCTGATTTAGTCCGTGAGACTACTGAGAAGATCCGTCAGATTAGAGAAAGGATGAAGATCGCTCAAAGTCGGGAAAAGAGTTATGCCAATAAAAGAAGAAGGCCATTGGAATTTGAAGAAGGAGATCATGCATTTCTGAGACTTTCTCCAACTATTGGTACCGGTCCATTGCGAGCGAAGAAGCTCAGTCCTCGGTAAGTTGGACCTTTCCAAATTATCGAGCGAGTTGGGCCAGTAGCGTACCACATTGCCTTACCTCCAGCTTTGTCTAGATTACATGATGTGTTTCATGTATCGCAGCTAAGGAAGTACATTCCCGATCCGAGTCAACCGTTAAGTTATGAAACGGTTGACATCCGACCGGATTTGTCTTATCATCATACTCCAATCAGAATCATAGAACGTGGCGAGAAATCGCTCCGAACAAGATCAATTCCTATTGTCAAAGTGCTTTGGGATGGTGCCTCGCCTGCGAAGCGACATGGGAAGTAGAGGAAGACATGCGGGTGAAATATTCCCATCTTTTCGATTGAGGTATGTTTTGTTCAATTTTGAGGACAAAATTTTAAAAAGGTGGGGTGATTGTAACATCCCAAATTTAGCTAATTTTAATTATTGAAATTAGCAAGAGGTCATAATTAATTAGTTAGCTAAATTGAATATTTTAGCATAATTTATTTATTATGAGATAATGTCATTGATTAAATAATATATTTTGTGCTTGTGTGCTGAATTATGACAAGTTGAGAATCTTTGAGTTAGTGGTTGATTAGGGATAAATTAAGTGAGTATTAGGAAGGGAGTGTATTTTGGTCTTTTCTTACCTGCTTAAATGATTCGCCCTCAGCTGAGCTAAACACCACACTCATTCAGAATTTTTAAAAAAAGAAGAAAGAGAGCTTGAGGAGAGAAAGGGAGTCACGAGAGTGGGGGAGAAGGGAAGAGGGGAACCAAGCCTTCATCCTTCTTGCATGTTTAAGATTTTACCACCATTCTTCTCTAATTAATCTCCTCCACATTTTGATCCAAACCTCTACACCACCCTCAATCTCATTTCACCATTTTTGAGTGTTGAAGCTCCATCTTGACAAAAGAGGAAATTTCTTCCTTGCATGTTAGTTTGGAGAACGGTAAAACCTATTTCAGTACCTACATTACGAATTGGAGCAGTTTGGGAAGGATCCCAGTTGCTGAGTTCGAGTTATAAGTTATTGGGAAGCTTGGTTTCGGTTTTGGAGGTATCTAGAGCGAATTCAGGATATTTCGTGTGTTACGGGTCGTTCGGGTTCATAAAGTCTCAGCGTTTTGCGATTTTCATCGCAACCGGTGAGTTCTATACTCGCTTAGGTATTGTTTCGATACTGAGTTTTATAAATTCGGAAGTCGAGTAAAGTTTCCCGTTGTTTCGTTAATTTAGTCAAAGAAAAACCGTTTTCGAAGTTTGAAGTTTTACGGTTTGTTTTGCAATTTTTAACTTGATTGTGATTTCGGAATTTGATTGTTATGATTGTGGTCTGTACTGGTTTTGTGCTGTTTTGGACTGAATTGATGTATTGTGATATTCGGGGATCGATCGGAACGGTATTTGGAAACGAACGGAATGGACAAAATATGATAAAACAGCAAATTCTAGGCTACTGAGAACACGCACAGATCGTGCTCCCCAGGGGCACGGATCGTGCGTATCGTTCGCACGACGCCTGGAAAAATTGTAAGACATGGCACGGACCGTGCGCCCCTAGGGCACGGACCGTGCGCTCTGTTCAGTTTCTAATTGTAAAATTTTAAAAACATGCACGGGTCATGCGCCTCTGGAGCACGGACCGTGCGGAAGCTTTTGTTACCCATTTTTAAAATATGCCTTAGTCCATTCCAAATGATTCCAAATCCCTTTTAATCATTTCCCAAGGTTGCCTAATGATTCTAATGCTTGAATATCATGCAATTGAGTATGTTTGAGATAAAATTCATGAGTTATGAAATTGAGGAAAAACCGTACATTAGTAAACGCGAGCGTACATAAGTCAAGATAAGATAAAGGACTATAAGTCCCAATAAGTCATGCTAAGGCAAATGATTGTAAGTCTATACAAGTTATATAAACTCTTAATCCATGTAAAGACAAGTTAAGTTACTTTCCCGAAAGGAAAGGAAGAATTACTTTCCCTAAAAAGAAAGGTAGAATGGCATACATATAAAAAGATATGTATATCAAGGGTGACGACCCCAGATTATTAGCATACTGGGGCAGGGAAGTCATGAGCCCGAACCCTAGGCCCATTCTATGTAGCCCGCTTTCCAAGGTCAGTGAATTGAGTTCACCAAGAGCAAAGAAATAACCGAATACGGTAGCTCGAGGAGTTGTGTTAAGCTAAAGAAAGTATAAGACATGAATTGTAGTCGCTTATTAGGGCTACGAGAAGAATGAAAGAAATATAAGTCCACATGGTCGCTTATTGTTAGGATTTCGGCAAGTGTACCGAATTGTTGCAAGTTATAGTAAAATAGTAAGGAACACTAGTCGTTTCCACAGTGATTGAGAGTTATTATCCACTAAGCAAGTGTGGTAATTCTTAGGTGTAAAGGGATTGAATAAGTTTGTAATTTATCGTAACCAAAAACAGAATATTGGTAAATGAAATCCGAGAGTAAAAGCGATTAGGAATCGAATCCTCTCCCCTACGCTATCATGCAATATACCTTCGATCAATTTCAATGTAATTACCCAATTTAACAGATTCAATTAAGTTGTATGATTAAGGGCAATCCCTCGCCTCAAAACCCCTTTTCTCTAATGGGAACCTTATAGTGAATCACCAATAGACAAAGCATTAAACACTAGAATTAACGAATTCACAAACACAATCTCATATTCCTATGATCATCACATTTGTGACCTAAAACCCCAATATCCGGTAAACATACCCATCTCCCAATGGTGAACATAAAACCTAATTCAGTACAACAACATATATTATTGTAAAGTAGTAAGAACGGAGGTAAAGGCAATTGTTAAACTGATAATTAATCGAATTGATCATAACAAAGGGTTCACATGATAGTTTTGGAGAGATTCAACTCTTCCTAACCCTAGAAAACTAGCTACTCATAATCAAAGTAATGAAAGATAAGATTAAAGAGAAGTTACACAAAGAGGAGTACATTGGATTCTTCAATTCCTTGTTCCCACGTGTAGAGAAGCCCCAATTCTTGCTCTTGTTCGCATCTCCAAAACCCTATTTTCGTATCCAAGAAGAAGCGCCCTTCCAATTCTGAAAATTCGCTAAAAACCAGTAATTTGTGCGACCCATTGCGACGCGATGGTGCAAAAATTGCACTAGTCGCGACGCGAAGAAGGCTGGTCGCGACGCGACCCAGCTTAGAAATTTTTGCCTTGTTTTCTCTGTTGCGTCACTAGGCAAGCTGTCTGGTTCGCTAGTTGACGAAACATCAAATTGAAGATCCTCTCTTACAATAGGCACTAGGGATGAGGGAAATAGCTTACAATTCAATCCTAATGACATCAATTTAAATCTATGCTAATTCCCACAACAATTGACTGAAATAAAATCAAATAGAAGCAATTTTGGCTTTAAAACTGAACAACAATATACATATGACGATGAGTCAACACAACCCCAAACTTGGAGTTTTGCTTGTCCTCAAGCAATCATTCAATTCAGGCTGTAGCAATTTTTTATTCAGCTTTCACACCTTTCACACATACCATTAGATACTTCAGCACATCAAAAGTCATCATCTAAGTTAATGTAGTAGCAAGACAAATCGAATTGGAAAACACAAGATCATATAGAGGTAAGCATTCTCAAGTTCCCTCTTTTTCACACATCTCACTAAATTGCCTCTCTTTTCTGAAGTGTATAAGGTGGTCACTCAATTCACAATACATGCATCATCGTTTCATAGGCTTGAACAAGTTCTAGAAAAGTCTACACAACATGATATGCACACACACACTATATGAGGACTTAAAGGTTGTAGCGGGGCTTAGGTAAGGGTGGATATTATTTGGGTAGGTAGGTTACAAACTTGGAGTTAGGCCCGGTTCCCTTTTTATCATATTTTAACAATCTCACCACTCACCATTTTTCCCAACAACATTCCACTAGAGAAGGATTTTTTATAATTTTTTTAATTTTTTAATTTTATTTCTCCTATCTCTTGTATATACCACCCCAAACTTAATTTGTTGCTATTCCATGAGCAACCCCAAACTTAGATGTTTCCCACACATGCATACACTTGTCTACCTAACTCCAAGTTAAGAGAACAAACTATGAATTTAATTTTCCTGGTGTGGTCTATGTCAGAACAGAATAATAAGAAAAAACAATTAGGCTCAATGGGGCTAACAAAGGATAAGTAATTATGAGGTGGTTTGAAAGGCTCTGGGTTTCCAAGAAGAATTGCCTCAGTGTGTGTATAAATCAAATGTAAGACAATTAAGCACAAGTTCTAGTTCTGCAGAATAATACATGCAAGGAATGCCCACACAATCAATGAATAATAGGTGTTTAGGTTCAAACCTCACGGCTGGGATTGTAAGAGATTGAACTCTCAGAAACTTGCCAATATATGATCCAGATTTTCCTCAACCTTTAACCTTAAACAAATGACAATACCTGATGATAAAATTTGATGTGAAAGTGATCACATGGTAAGATGAAAAACATGTTAGAGATAAACAACCACCATCATTGAGAATGAGTTCAAAGTTGTGGTGCATCATAATCAACGTAAAAGTCATATCATCATATTACAACCAAAATGCAAAAAGGTACCTGTCATACCCCAATTTTGTCCGGCTTAGGTCCAAACCCTAATTTTCCACACAAAAATAAATTATGCATCATTTTTAGGGTTAGAATGCACGTTTTGGGAAGTTAGAGTCAAAAAGGGCATTTTGGTCATTTCTCACAAAAGGGTCTCTAAAAACAATTTTTGCAATAGGCCTCATGCATCAAATTAGGGTTTTTGAAAAATATGTTATGCATGCATGGCAAGCTTTGGAAAATATTTTATGCATGCATGGCAAAGACCTAAAAGCATTTTTTTGGAAAGCAAAAATCAACTTCTATTTTGTTCTTATGGCCAAGAATCGATTTATACCTTTTTCCTAAGCCATGAAAATCGATTCTTTATCTCACCTATAGGCCAATAATCGATTTCCCTTGCCTATGTTTAAAGCATGAAATCGATTTCTACACATACTCATGCAAAAGCTAAGAATCGATTTCCTTAAATTTTAAAAGACTATGAAATCGATTTTCAGGATCTCCAAATGTCCTGAAAATCGATTCCTACCTTTTTCCATAGGCCATATAATCGATTCTTATCATTTCCAAAAATAAAGAATCGATTCCTACATATTTCCAAAGGCCACATAATCGATTTTCAGGATCTCCAAATGTCCTGAAAATCGATTCCTACCTTTTTCCATAGGCCATATAATCGATTCTTATCATTTCCAAACATAAAGAATCGATTCCTACATATTTCCAAAGGCTCAAACAATCGATTCATCCTTGCAATAAATGTTTTTTAAAAATTCTACGCTTTCCTAAGCCTATAAATAGGCAGCCTCAAATCACATTTGGAGGGAGAGATTTCACGAAATCAGAAAAACACACGGACACATCTCACAAGATCAGAGAAGAATTGCTCCAGACATTTTCACGAGATCTGAGAAGACAACTCTCGCAAATCTCATTTTCCAGTTCTACGCTTCATTTTTGCTCTATTCGCGCCGTTGGTCCGTCTGAGCTGATCTCCTGCAAGAGTTAGTCGGGGTTGCGTTCTTCAAAGTTGTAACGTCTGCCTTCATCAGAGGTATTTCTGTCTTTAAATTTGTTAATATTTAGTTAATGCGATCTGTGCCAAAATTGCCCTGTGTGATTTAGCTTAGCTATGGCGTTCATTTACTCGTTCTTGTATATTATCGTCCATTTCTGATGACGAACCATATGATTCCCACTTATGCCTAGCGCATCATGTTCTAAGTGGTGAAGATGGTCTCGGATGATTCAACTTGTCCCTTTCAACCCCTTTCAAAAACATTTTTTAGTTAGAACTACATCGCTTTGATTCCCATTTGGGATACGTAGGAGCGAGTCACGTTCTCGTCAAGCGCAACAAATAAAAATCCTTTTCGCAACAATAAACAAATCATTTTCATAAAAGGAATTATTTTCAAACCCATTGTTGCTAGTAGCTCATCAGAACCTTTGTTCGTTTAGCTATTAGTGGCAATGTCTTTTTCTCATAAGAATAATAAACGGTGATCCATCATAACCTTTGTTAGTTTGATCATCGTACAAATCAATCTCTTTCGAAAATCACTTTCAAAAAAGATAATAAAAAACGAGTTGTTATCAATAGTCCATCAGAACCTTTGTTCGTTCGACTAGCGGTTCAACTCTCTTTCTTGAGTATTTAGTAGTGATTCATCATAGCCTCTGCTAGTTTAATCATTTGCTAATGCTCGTCCTATTTCAAAAAACTCACCAAAAAAAAAGATAAAAAACAAAAACTTTTCAAAAAAGACAACCTAGAACTACGTCGCCTTTGATTCTCCACCCGGAGATATGTAGGAGCAGGGCCACGCCCCTGTCAAGCGCAAAAATAAACAATTTCTAAATTAAAAAATACAAACACATCTCTTTCATAAAACAAAAATCAAAAATCTTATTTTCAAAGTAGGGGATTAAGTCGGTCATACGGCCGGGTTAGTCATCATTTTAGGATAAGTGAACCGTGGTCCTTCAGAGCCCCAGCGCTCCTTCAGCCCTCAGCGGCCCTTCAGCCCTCAGCGGCCCCTTCAGAGCCCCAGCGCTCTTTCAGACCCCCAGTGGTCCTTCAACACAGATCACACAATCCTAAGACCCCTATATTAAAAAACACCAACACACAAACATTTTCTATCCAAGAACTACGTAGCTTTGAATTCTCCATCGCACCGGGAGATACGTAGGAGCGGGCCATGTCCCGTCAAGCACTTTTTTCTAAAAACCCCTTTTTTTCCCCCTCTCTCACCTAAAATAAAATTTCCAGTAAGTTTTCCCATTCATCTTCAAACAAGAAATAAATAGGCAAATCTAGGTATTTTTCAAATCAAACGTTAAAACCACACATTTAATTAGAGGTTCCCTTTCGGTAGAAAGGACGTGCGCGGTGCTAACACCTTCCTCGCACGTAATCGACCCCCGAACCTATATCTCTAGTTTCCAAAGACCATCCGCCTTATCCAAAAGACCTTTTTTCAATGTTTTGGTCTTAAAATTAAAATGGTGGCGGCTCCAAAATTTTTCCACGTTGTACATTGAGAAACCCAAAAGCGGGATTTTTCGGGGTGCAACAGCTGGCGACTCCACTGGGGACACTTTTTAAAAGACGAGGGTCAAGCCTAACTAATTTAAATGTGTGGTTTAAATGTATTGTTGATTTGATTAAAACCTTGTTTGCCTTTCTTTCTTATCATTGATTGTAGGCGTATGCATTTGTCTTCTTCTATGTTGTTCCCTGTCTCATCCTTTATTCCCTTTATTTTATCGCTTATGCCCATGCATTCTTCCAATCCCCATGATCCCCTCTTCTTGGCTCCTCTTCCTAAGGTAAGCAATATCCTTGTTTATAGATATTCTAGGTATGGAACCCTAGGGTAGATAACTTGTTATTTCTTGCTGTTGTCTGGACTGCTCTGGTTTTCATTTCAGGTGGGGTAGTGCTAGGGAAAACGCCCTTGACACACACTACACTTATACCCTGTGACTATGTGTTTTGAGTGGGACCATAACCCAGGTCTCCAAAAACTTAGGAGAGTGGATTCGAGTAGTGAGAGCCCATCAGGACCTTTGTCCGTTTGGCTACTTGCGAAAGTTTCAACCAGAGTTGTGCTCTTTCATGATGCCTCACACCTAGCAGTTTGCTGCATTTGTGGGGAGTTTTGTGAAAGGGACTGTAGCTCTGGTGGCCTTGTAAGGGAGTGAATAGAGCTACATGGGAGGAACCTTTGAAGTTTCCCTAGAACTTAGGATTCCCACCTTGGTAGGACACGAGGGCATACGAATTGCATGTTGCATTGTGGTTTAGGCATGTCTTTACTAAGAAAAAAGAGGAAAGGGTTGCCATTGTAGCCTTCTCTTTTGCCGGTCCGTACGAAGTGACATATGGCCCACTTCATTTTCAAAAAAAAAAAAAAGAGAAAGAAAGAGTTACCGCTGTAGCCTTTCTCATACCGGTCCATATGAAATGACGTACGGTCCTCATTTTCAAAAAATAATAATATATTTCCCTTCATCAAATAAACCAGTGCGTGAGGCGGCACGTAGCGTGGCTCCTCAATTTTTGAACTTCCGTCCATATGCATCGCCTTTATTTTTTCCACACGCATCATTCATATCGTAATTGCATCATACCGCATTCATTTACTTGCATTCATATTACATCTCATTTGCATTTTGCTTGCTGGGGATCACCAAATAGTGTACCGTCTTGTCATAGGTGCATCAGAATAGAATCGAATAGCAAGGCTTCACTTACTTCTCGCTTCCCAGTTATGAAGAAGGTTGAGTTGCTATTTCGATTCCTCGTTTACTTCACTTCCTAGATCAAAAACAAAAAGTTTATGCGCTTGTGACAAGATAAGGCACCTGTAGTTCCCGGCATCAAGTAAACATTGTACATACATTCATACATCCATTCATACATTTATCTTGATTCTTATGTAATAAAAATCTAAACAAACAGAAATGAAAGGTAAGCTGGTTCACCAACACCGATACTCCACCCGTCTGTAATCAAGGTTGATGGCTAGTAATCGGAATCTTAAGAATAAGGGCCGCCGGAGCCAAGAGGAGTTAGTTGCAGAGGTTCTTAATCCCGAGCAGCTGGACCGGGAGAGTCAAGCTCCGAAGACTAAAGCTGAAGAAGCACAGATGTCCGTTTGGCTACTTGCGAAAGTTTCAACCAGAGTTGTGCTCTTTCATGATGCCTCACACCTAGCAGTTTGCTGCATTTGTGGGGAGTTTTGTGAAAGGGACTGTAGCTCTGGTGGCCTTGTAAGGGAGTGAATAGAGCTACATGGGAGGAACCTTTGAAGTTTCCCTAGAACTTAGGATTCCCACCTTGGTAGGACACGAGGGCATACGAATTGCATGTTGCATTGTGGTTTAGGCATGTCTTTACTAAGAAAAAAGAGGAAAGGGTTGCCATTGTAGCCTTCTCTTTTGCCGGTCCGTACGAAGTGACATATGGCCCACTTCATTTTCAAAAAAAAAAAAGAGAAAGAAAGAGTTACCGCTGTAGCCTTTCTCATACCGGTCCATATGAAATGACGTACGGTCCTCATTTTCAAAAAATAATAATATATTTCCCTTCATCAAATAAACCAGTGCGTGAGGCGGCACGTAGCGTGGTTCCTCAATTTTTGAACTTCCGTCCATATGCATCGCCTTTATTTTTTCCACACGCATCATTCATATCGTAATTGCATCATACCGCATTCATTTACTTGCATTCATATTACATCTCATTTGCATTTTGCTTGCTGGGGATCACCAAATAGTGTACCGTCTTGTCATAGGTGCATCAGAATAGAATCGAATAGCAAGGCTTCACTTACTTCTCGCTTCCCAGTTATGAAGAAGGTTGAGTTGCTATTTCGATTCCTCGTTTACTTCACTTCCTAGATCAAAAACAAAAAGTTTATGCGCTTGTGACAAGATAAGGCACCTGTAGTTCCCGGCATCAAGTAAACATTGTACATACATTCATACATCCATTCATACATTTATCATGATTCTTATGTAATAAAAATCTAAACAAACAGAAATGAAAGGTAAGCTGGTTCACCAACACCGATACTCCACCCGTCTGTAATCAAGGTTGATGGCTAGTAATCGGAATCTTAAGAATAAGGGCCGCCGGAGCCAAGAGGAGTTAGTTGCAGAGGTTCTTAATCCCGAGCAGCTGGACCGGGAGAGTCAAGCTCCGAAGACTAAAGCTGAAGAAGCACAGATAACCGAGGAAATGAGTATGCTGCAGAGGGGTGAGGCCGCTGTTGGGGCTATCGCTGTTGAAAATCCTGAAGGAGTTGTTACTTTCATTCCTCCTAAATTCAAAGTACCTGACTTTGATCAATATCACGGCACTGGGTGTCCATCTAACCATCTGAAGATGTATGTTAGGAAGATGGCAGCTTATGCCCATGATTATAAAGTGCTGATCCATTTCTTTCAAAACAGTCTGACTGGAGCGTCTCTAGACTGGTATATGCAGCTGCCATCCTCCGATGTTCATAGTTGGAAGAATCTCTTTAAAGCATTTCTGAAGTACTACCAGCATAACTTGGACCCAGCTCCAGACCGGTCTCAGTTACAGTTTATGAGCAAGAAAGATCGTGAGTCTTTTGAGGAATATGCCCAGCGGTGGAGAAGTGTAGCTGCACAAGTGAAGCCCCCGTTGACTGAGAAGGAAATAGTGTCTACGTTCATGGATACCCTCCCAGCTGTTTTCTACAAACGTCTGATCGGAAGGGGACCTTCAAGCTTCTCAGATGTGATCAGAGTAGGGGCAAGACTCGAAGTTGAGATAAAGAGAGGAAGAGTCCCCTGCAATCCTATTGGCGCCAACAATGCTATAGGGGAACGAAGAAAGTCGCGTCAGTTTGACTCCATCCCCATGCCATACACAGATCTCTTTAACTACCTCATCACAAGCAAGCTCATTACCACAAGATCAATGAAACCCGTCCGACCACCATATTTCAGAGGATACAACCCTAACAGTACCTGTGCCTTCCATGAGGGAGCGGTGGGGCATGTCGTGGAGAACTGTAAAGCCTTCAAGCATGTAGTGCAAGACCTAGTAGATGCTAGGTGGATCTCGTTCAAACAGGACAGCACAAGCACAACGACTGATCCAGTGCCAGATCATCAAAGGCCAGCTATCAATGCTTTAGAAGGTTCTGTCGGGCAATTGGTAAAGGACGTGAAGAAGGTTAAGACCCCGTTGGATGTTATCTACTCTGAGTTATGTCATACTGGAGTGGTTAAAAAGGGGTGTTGCCATGAAGAAGGATGTGCTGATTCCGCATGCGTGGGGAATTGCGAAAGCTTTAAGGTGATCCTGCAAGACCTGATAGATCGGTGCGTGGTTCAGATAGGGACCCATGATATTGAAGATGAAAAAGAAATCAATAAGGAAGTAATAGCGGTGCCTATGAAAGAGAGATGTTGGGATACCCTAGGGGAGTCCAGTGGAAAGTTTGACTACTTGGTCAGATATGACGCTCCCGAGAGTGCTCAAATCCGAATGGAAGACATCCAGCCCACAGGATGGGATGAGGAACAACACGATCAAATTGCTGTCATCAATGATGGTACTAAGTCAGAAGAGGGTGGTGCAAACCTGGTTTGTCGCTGCAGTGCTGGTGAAAGAATTAAAGAATTGAAAGGCTGTTGATCCTCTTGGGACCTTTGATTTAAAGTAGTCATTTGTAATGCAACCCTGTGGCTCTGCCCAAGGCCACAGGACCAGTTGTTAGGGGCGCACATGTTTTTATTTTCTAAATCATCATCATCAATAAAAATGTTGTTTTTGAACTCTAATCAATAAAAAATCGATTCCTTTTCATTTCATGTGTCTTTTCTTTATTATTTTTGCTTGCTTGTCTCACCGTCCATTCTGCTTTTTCGCCTCGGCAAAAAGCAAATCCACAGTAATTGTCTCTCAAAATAATAGTGCCAACGGTCCATATTTTGACTTTGATCACCTTATTAATCAGGCAGAGGGGGACGTTGAGAAAGACCGGGAAAATCCTCCAGAAGGTTAATGAAGCAAGGAAAAAGGGTTATTCAGCATCACGGGGAATCCACTGAAGTGATCAACTTGGAGACCGCTGAAAACAAGAAAGAGGTCAAGATGGGTACTTCAATAAAGGAAAATTAGAGCGCAAAAAGGAAATAAAGAAGAAGGGCAAGTGCATGAAAGTAAGTGAATTATTGTCCCAGAGTTAATTTTTGAGGAAATAAGCAATCATGATTTGAAATGAAGTCGGACTACCATTCCATATCCAAAAACAAAATCCTCTCCTAACCACCTTAAGCCAAGAAAATCCCAAAGAGAAAAAACAAAATCCTTTCCGACCCATCTTAAGCCAAGAAAAAGCCAAAAATCCAAAAGTCACCTTAGACAAGGACCACCTCGAAAAAAAAACAATGCATCGTTCTTTATCAGTTCACCCAAGCTCAAGAAAAAGAAGAAGTCAAAGAAGGAAGAATCATTCAAAAGGAAAATCCCAAAACCAAAAGAAAAATACAAAAGAGATGTAAATAGTGAGTTGATACATGTTACCAACAAAACCCAAGAGGTCCTCGTCTCAATAAACCTTCAAACACTTTCTCATTTCCACAGACCCTTAGCCAGGAATAAAATTTCCTAATACCTCATCAAGCTAGTTAACCATCATAAATCATCGATCGACAGCCAACACCGAATAAAAACCATCCTGCCATTAGCCCCAAATACCTCATTAAGCCTACTCATCTCTCCTCCACGAAACACCACAATCCCGAAAGGTCCATTCCGATCAATGATTGATTGCTGTTGTTTTCTCAAAGTTTTAGCTCAAGGACAAGTAAATTCATTTGTTTACAATATGCCAAGTGGGGCAATCCTGTCGCTCTTCACCCCTCCTACAATTGGGGAAATTGATCCTACACCTATCTCATCCCTTGTCGCACTCACATTCATTGAAATCATACAGGGGCAACCCTTTTTTTTTCTCTAGTGTATGGGTCAGAAGCAGTTCTTCTCATCAAAGTTTGAGATATCTTCTCCACGAGTAGCCATGGAGGCCAAGTTAGAAGAAGCAAAAGGGGGTCCAAGCTCGTCTAGATCAACTGAATCTCATTAAAGAGAAAGGAATTGCTGCCCTGTGCCATGGCCAGTTGTACCAACAAAAGATGAAGGCAGCTTTCGGCAGGAAAGTCCGTCTTCGAGAATTCGGCGAAGGAGACCTTGTACTCAAAAAGATCCTACCTATCCAGACTGACTCCGTGGGAAGTTGATACCCACTTATGACGGTCCATATGAAGTCAAGAAAGCTTTTTCCAGAGGAGCGCCGATACTCGTAGACGGCGAAGATCTCAGGAATCCAGTCAATTCAGATTAAGTGAAGAAGTACTATGCCTGAAAGAAATATAAAAAAAAGAGAAAGACAAGCCAAGTAAGAATTAGCTCGCTAGGTTGAAAACCCACAAAGGGCGGCCTAGGCAAAATCAGAGCGATCCGGTGGATTGAAAACCCGCAAAGGGCGATCCAGGCAAAAATTAGGGTCAGAAAGCTTGGGCATGAAAAGCAAAGAAAGGCATACAACTCCCCTGAAGACTTGGATGAGGAGGTGATCAAGGTCAAGGACATAAATGTTTAGCACTGTTCCCCAGAGACGGACAGTCAGAAATCAGCTTTTCTCTTTTTCGTGTCTTTTTGTAGTTTAAATTTTCAAATGTATTGAATAGTCGGTGTAACCTTCTGTACAATTGGCTTCTATATCAATAAAGTCCAACCTTTTCATATCTCTTTGCCTTCTATTTTTTCTCAAAATAAACGTTTTATGATGATGATGGTCCTGAACTGTAAAACATGTGCATATATCATAGAGCATTGCAAATCATTATGAGATTCTTAAGAGTCCTGAGAGAAAGCACATCCTCAAAATCAGTCAATCATACAGGAGAGCAACTACATCCACGATTGCTTCAAACCAGCAAAGTCAAGACCAACATGCACTCGGCCCATGAGCCCCGCAAGTCCAACAGGTTCCTCAGTCTCGTGTCATGAGTGTCGCAGGTTGGCTGAACCAGCAAAAATAAAAAATAAGCAAAAAAAAAAAGAGAGGCAATAAACAAACACAGTCATGCATAAAATCATGCATTTATCAGGCAGGAAAATAATGATAATAAAGTAAAGAAAAGGAGAAATTCAGGCATTTGCATTCATCATAAGAGAAAGAAAAAGGAAATAGCAGTCATGGCATTTGCATCATGCATCTCATAGAAAAAACAAAACGAAGCCTTCCATTGCATACACTGGCATTCCATGCGGTCAAACCAGACCTTTGTGTCCATAAACCAGATCATTGTGATCCATAAACCAGACCTTTGTGTCCTTAAACCAGACCTTTAGGGTCCATAAATCAGACCAATATGCAGACACATATTGCTCCATAAACCAGGCTTGTCGGCCCATAAACCAGACTCGTTGTCAAGTCCATAATTTAGCATTCCATCAAATAAACCAAGGCATTTCACAACTCTCAAGAATTGCATTTGCATACCCGCACTTCATAAATAAAAAAAGCAACCATCAAGGAAAGCCAAAAGAGAATATCAAAAGCGTCCAGCATTGCATGCATCAGCGTCACATGCATCCACGTAGCATACATCTGCATTACATTTGCATAACCGCATCTTGTGCATTCATCACATGACGAAAACCAAAGTAAAAGAATCAAGAATAGCATCTCATTGCATTGCATACACTTGCATAACATGCACTCATACTCCATGCACTATTCCTTGCATCAACTGACATATGCAGGTACATCAATTCAGTGCAGCAGCATCGGTCATTTCACATCAACCAATCAACAGAATTTGTGAGCCCTCTGTGCTCCCTCCTGAGCCCTCTGTGCTCATCTCCTCCTGAGCCCTCTGTGCTCATCCTGAGCCCTCTGTGCTCCCTCCTGAGCCCTCTGCGCTCATCCTGAGCCCTCTGTGCTCATCCTGAGCCCTCTGTGCTCCCTCCTGAGCCCTCTGTGCTCCTCCCGAGCCCTCTGTGCTCATCCTGAGCCCTCAGTGCTCCTTCTTTACCGCGTTCTTTACCGCTTTATTTCCTGCTTTTGCACGCCTAGTGCCCATTTACCGCTTTCTGCACGCCAAGTGCCCATTTTTTCTTTTTGCACTCCAAGTGCCTAGTTTACTTTTTGCACGCCAAGTGCCCATTTTACGTTTCTATCTGCACGCCAAGTGCCCATTTTACCCTTCTATCTGCACGCCAAGTGCCCATTTTACCCTTCTGTCTGCACGCCAAGTGCCCATTTTACTTTTCTGTCTGCACGCCAAGTGCCCATTTTACTTTTCTGTCTGCACGCCAAGTGCCCATTTTACATTTCTGTCTGCACGCCAAATGCCCATTTTTCTGTCTGCACGCCAAGTGCCCATTTTACTTTTCGGTCTGCACGCCAAGTGCCCATTGTACTTTTCTATTTGCACGCCAAGTGCCCATTTCACCTTTCAGTCCGCACGTCAGTGTTCATTTACTATTTTCGCATCAACACGAAAGTGTCTATCTTTCCAAAAAAGAGAGAGAACATTAAACATTTCAATCAATCAATCAACAGGATTCGTGAATCCCTTCAGGACCCAAGTGTCCCTTCAAAAGCAGACTTCACCTCGCATTCGAGCTGCGGGCAAGTCCTTCAGACCCCGAGTGGTCCTTCAGACTAGTTGTGTCAGCCTAAGACACAATGGACGTCCTACATGGTCAACATATCAGTTCCGGATCTGATCTTGACCCATCATGGCTGCTCGGAAAAGGCCACCCCTTCAGGCAGACCGTTTTACTAGTACCGTTGCTAGTTTGCGCTCCATCAGACCCATTGGTCCATCAGGCTTAGGCATGCCCTTCAGACCTCGTTGGTCCTTCAGTTTAACTCTAATCAATGCGCCAAGCATCGACTGCGAATTAGACCTTCAGAGCCTTAGTGCTCCTTCAGACCTTGAGCGGTCCTTCAGAGCCTTAGTGCTCCTTCAGACCCCGAGCGGTCCTTCAGAGCCTTAGTGCTCCTTCAGACCTTGAGTGGTCCTTCAGAGCCTTAGTGCTCCTTCAGATCCCGAGTGGTCCGTCATTTTCTCTCTCGGTTAATGCGCCAGGTGTTAACCATTCCCCGTTTGTTCTCAAGCCCATCTTTTCAAAAAACATAGAAAAAGAAAAAGAGGAAAATTCGGGTTTCCCCAAATGGACAAAATCGGTATAATTTCTGAATTCTTTATCTTTATTTTGCCTTGGAATATGTTTCGGCCAATTCATATTCCTCGTTAAAATTCAGATAAAGAGGGGCAGCTATCATACCCCAATTTTGTCCGGCTTAGGTACAAACCCTAATTTTCCACACAAAAATAAATTATGCATCATTTTTAGGGTTAGAATGCACGTTTTGGGAAGTTAGAGTCAAAAAGGGCATTTTGGTCATTTCTCACAAAAGGGTCTCTAAAAACAATTTTTGCAATAGGCCTCATGCATCAAATTAGGGTTTTTGAAAAATATGTTATGCATGCATGGCAAGCTTTGGAAAATATTTTATGCATGCATGGCAAAGACCTAAAAGCATTTTTTTGGAAAGCAAAAATCAACTTCTATTTTGTTCTTATGGCCAAGAATCGATTTATACCTTTTTAGTGGATCACGCACGGATCGTGCGCCAAGTCGCACGGGTCGTGCGTATCTTTCTGGAAATTTTCTGCAAACTGTTCAACCTCACACGGGTCGTGCGCCTATACGCACGGGTCGTGTGAGACCTTCTGACCTTCAATTTCAAAGTACCTTTTTATCCATTCCAAATGATTCCAATCCTCTTCCAATCCATTCCCCCAGGTTCCACAACAATGTAAAGGTAACAATGGTATGGGATTGAACATGTTCGATAGAAAGATGGTGTGTTATGAATAAAATGGAAAACCGCTCTTAGAGAACGCGAGAGTGCAAATGTCAAAGAATGATAATAACACACGGTACTTGACTGATATTATACACTGAAATTGACTGATATGGTACATGGTACTTGACTGGAATGACTAACAGCCCATTGCGGGTACACAGACTGAAAATGTATAATAAATACAAGAGGAAAAAGGGTGACGACCCTAAGAGGTTAGCATACTAGGGGAGGGGAAGTCATGAGCCCCAAAACCTAGACTCAAGAATGTTTCCCCTGCTAGAAATAGCGGGATGGGTTCACCAAAGTCAAGAGATTGCCTATAAAATAGGTAGACTGAGGTGTTATGCTAAAAACATGGAACAAAGATTGCATGCTTCATGTGTCGCTTAGGAGGGCCATGAGCATGAAGGTTACAGGAACTGAATGTATTTTCACGTGGTTGCATTTTAGGACCACGAGTTCAAAACAAGGCATAATGAACCGCTAGAGTTGTAAGGGGTCTCGATAGGACTCACTGAGATAATGTTTATCTCACCCTTCATATTTGTGGTTTTTACAGAGAAACAGGGGAAAGCAAAGGCGGTAAAGCATGGTTAGCTGGTGTGACTCTTGGAGTCATTAAAGACCTAGTCTAATGTTTTAGACCTTTGTTCCGTTTATTGTTTCTATGTTCCGATTGTATAACTTTCATTGTCAAGTTGTAAAATCGTTTCCGCTACTTTATGTTTTGAGTATTGAACACCAGAATATGTACAAGTCTTAAGTTTTGGAACTTAAGCATTTTCAGAAATTCTATGAGGTTCAGAGAACCAGTTATTATGTATTATCTAAAGTTTTAGATGTGTTCAATATTTCAATAACAGGAAGTTACTCTGATGTATGCCATTTAGTGCATTTCGGTGATTCTATATGTTAGAATTTATCGGGGTGTTACATGTTGTGTGTGGATAAGGTCCCCAAGTGTCAATGTGAATAAGATCAAACACAGCAGTAGAAAAATTATTGAGAGAAACAAAGGAAGGCCTTCTAAATTTTGATAAAGGAAAAATGAGACAATCATGTGAACTACCAATTTTATTTTCAAAGAATGAGTATTACACAATGTTTTGAGTACATTATCAGAAACATGTCCTAGTTTGATTGCCAAATGGCAGAATCAAGAGTACTATTACAAGCATGTTGGATATTACAAGCCAAAGGAGGAACACAAGAAACAGAACAAACATTGTTACTTGTGGATGAAAGTGTGTTTGGTGTATAACAGAAACAGATTATGCGTGAGGTCACCTCTACCAATCATCCTGAGGGACTGAGTGTCCTGGAAAGTAACAACAGTAGTGGCAAAATAAACACCGATATGCATGTTAGGAGTAAGTTGAGGCACAGAAATTAGGTTAACATGGAACGTAGGAATATACAATACATTGCGTAAAGTGATGTGTTTATTAATCCTAACAGAACCAGTGCCTAAAACTTGAACACGAGTGCCATTTGGTAACAAAACAAACTTGTTTTTCAAGGATTTGAAATTAAACAGAAAGTCAAGAAAGCAAGTTATGTGTGCAGTAGCACCAGAATCAACAATCCATGCATTGGGTGCTTGAAAAGGGGCACTCAAGGTAGAAAAAGACATACCTAGGGTCTCAAAACCCGAAGAATCACCCTGTTCAGTCTTGGGAGTGGCAATGAGGTTGGCCATTTGAGTTTGCAGCAAGGAAAGAACTTGTTGGCATTGCTGGGAGGACCATTGAGTGGAAGAATCCGATGTAGCAGAGTCCAGCACGTTGTTGATGGAACTGGCAGAAGCAGTATTAGCAGAACTGGAATTATTCTTGAAGTTTGGGGGATAACCATGGATTTTGAAGCATTTATCCTTCGTATGCCCATGAATGTTGCAGTGGGTACAGAAAGGACGATCCTTGTGTTGATTTTTGCCTTTGTAATTGGTGTTGGAGACAGCACAAGCCATTTCTGGAGCGGGAGAAGACTGAACACAGGCAGAACGTTGTGTTTCGTCTTGGAGGAGTAGAGAGAATGCTTCATCGATGTCCGGAATTGGTTTCATCAACAAGATTTTCCCACGAGCTTGGGTGAACGCCTCGTTCAAACCCATCAGAAAATCCATAACGTACTCCTCTTTAACGGACGCGAGAAGGGGTTCGACGCCTTTGCAGGTGCATTTGTGCACCGCCTTCAATTCACCCCAAATAGATTTCAATCGAGTAAATTAGACACTAATGGAATCGGTACCTTGAACACAGTGAAGAAGGTTGTTGCGGAGTTGAAAGATTCTGGGTCCATTTTTGAGATTGAAACGTTTTTCCAGGTCGCTCCAAATCAAAGCTGCGGAGGTGGAGTAGATCACGCTTGCACTGATTTCTTTAGTGAGGGAGTTGAGGATCCATGATGCTACAATGCTGTCGTTGCGTTTCCAGGCACGAAGCTTGGTGGCGTCGGTTTCTTCCGGTTTCTTGATTGATCCATCAATGAAACCTAACTTGTTGCGACCATCGAGGGCCAAGATCATCGATCGACGCCAGGTGAGATAGTTGGTGCCATCGAGAGGCTTAGAGACAAGCACCAAACTAGAGTTGTCGCTGTGGTGGATGTAGAAGGGGTCTGTGGTGTCCATTGGCGGACCTATGTACAACTCAGGTGTACATTAGCAAGCCAACACCTTTTCATTTGGACAACAAAAACCACCATATTCTTGTATGAGTACATGAATGTTAGGATATAAGTGTAATTTGAAATTTCACTTATTTAAAAATTTGAAATCTTTGCATTTATTATTGTTCACCTTTCCAATTTTCGATGAATGCTACAACTGATGTCAAAATATAATCAATGCTACAATTACTAAAATTTATAAGTCAGATTTTTTCCAGCAAAAACAAAAAACAAATATAAGTCAGTTTTTTTCTAACAAATAAAAAAATAAGTCAGATTTCATTTGTATATATCATAAGTAATATAAATCAAGAGTTTGTACACCTAGGATTACACCTCAAACCAATCAAATAATTTGGATTGAACTCGTGACAATGCATTGGCGCTGCACATGCCTTACCACTCGGCCATCTGAAGTTTGTGATAACTAGTGGGGTGACCCGTGCGATGCACGGGGCCAA
Source organism: Astragalus membranaceus (assembly GCA_039519185.1). Taxonomy (NCBI): domain Eukaryota; kingdom Viridiplantae; phylum Streptophyta; class Magnoliopsida; order Fabales; family Fabaceae; genus Astragalus; species Astragalus membranaceus. Next base: position 233,543 of record CM076852.1, on the reverse strand, counting down.
TGCTCTATTTAACACAAAATTGTCCGGATACAAAAATTCGTTGTTTAGATTATAATATAAAAAAAGCTTTTAAAAAATAAAAATGGGAAACGGAATACATTAACCAAACCAACCATTAAAATTCTTGATTAATTAAAACCTTATGTTCTACCGACATTAAATGAAAAACTCAAAATCATTAGATCAAATACTTTGTGAATATCGGATCAAACCCTAACAACATCAACAAAAATACTAAGTGGTGAACCCCGAATTTCCATTGAAAGATTAGAAGGAAAGCGTCGATGATAATCTCTCTAAAAACCTTTTGGAAGTTTAAGGAATCTCTGCAAAATAGCAATATAAAAAGTAGTTAATATAGAATATAACTGAAAACAATGTGATCAACATGTCTAGCTATATTAATGGCATATGAAACAAAGGTAAAAGTAAACATGCAAATCAAGTAGAAACAAAATTGGCAATATAAAAAGTAATTAATATGCAATCAAAAACTACCCAAAAAGAGCCTTGGTTTAGGCATATTGAGAAGCTGCAATTAATCAATGCTTGTTATTAGTCTATATCCTTTGCAAAATTCAGACTCAGAGTGCATGTATTATATTCTTTGCAACTTTAACAAATCTTTACTAAAAGAGTGCCTGCTCTGTTCATGCATACATATCAATCAGAAGAATTGATCTACTAAATTATCTTTTCATCTTAGAATCCTCACCTCTTCACATGGATATTGAATGTGCCACTCTCTGCAATGCACAAGCTATGAATGCATTTTACACATGCCACTTAGACCATATGATATTCAAGTAGAAATAAAGTATAAGTTAAATCATAGGGCTGTGTATTTGTATGAGAAAATTACCTAGGAGAGTCGCTGGAATACTTCTTTGTAAACCACATTGGAAGTAGTATTTGTGGAATTCCCTTCATCATCAGTTATCAATATTTTTAAACCCTTTTTTGAAGTAACTCTTGAAACGGCTACATATAATTGACCATGTGAGAAAACTGGTTGGGGTAAAAAAACACCAACATGTTTTAAAGATTGTCCCTGACTCTTATTGATAGTCATTGCAAAAGAAACAGCCAAAGGGAACTGTCTTCTTTGAAATTTAAAAGGAATTCGAGGATCAGACGGAGTCAATGACAATCTTGGGATAAAAACTCTTGAACCAGCATTGTTTCCGGATAAAACAATTGCCTCAACAACAAATTTACCTATCCTTGTTAGAATGAGCCGAGTTCCATTACATAATCCAGAAGAATGATCAATGTTTCTCAACAACATGATGGGAATACCAACTTTCAATTTAAGTTTATGAGCTGGAAGACCAGAGGCAACAATTGTATTTAAAAATTCTGGTGTGTGTATATCATCCTCAACATTAGCATTAGAATAATTGTGGCAAGGTGTGTCTAAACTTAGATATGTCTTTTCATCACCTGGAATTGAAGATATCATGTGCTCATTGATAATGTCCACCACTTCATTTTTGGGAGCTAAGATCGCCCTATTTTGAAAAAATAAAGGGTCATGCATTTCATCTAGAAATGATGGATATGTTGTATCAATGATATTTTGAATTGGTTCAACTGAATCTTTAATAAGCAACTCGTCTGGAATTTCAAGAGAGATGTCCGAATCATTTACTTCACCAATTGTACCATCTCCAATTTTTAGAACCCATTCAGAAAATTCTGTTGCTTCAGCAATGTCAGCATCTGAGGTACCATACAACAATCTCATATTCTTTGATAATGTCAAAATTTCACAATGGTTCCATAGATAAGAAGAGTTGATTGTGGCGTGTACAATCTGCTGTCTTGTTCCCTTGGGAATAACAGGGAGTATTTGGCGAAAATCTCCACCCAAAACAACAACCTTACCTCCAAAAGGAACACCTAAACTTTCACCATTAAGAGGCCTCAAAATATCCTGTAGGGTTCGATCTAGAGCTTCAAAACAATTTTTATTGGTCATTGGTGCCTCATCCCATATAATCAATGAACATCTACGAATCAATTCTGCCAAGTGACTTCCTTGTTTTATGTTGCAAGTGGAACACTCATCTGGGTTAAGTGGAATTGCAAATCGAGAGTGAGCTGTCCTACCTCCAGGAATTAAAAGAGAAGCAATACCACTGGAGGCAACTGCTAAAACAATTTTCCCCTGTGATCTTAAACCAGTTGTGAGTCCTCTCCAAATATAAGTCTTGCCTGTTCCACCATATCCATTTAAAAAAAAGAAACCAGCCTTTTTTTCATTCACTCGTGCCATAATTTTTCCATAGATGTTTTTTTGCTCATCTGTCATTGATGCCACCAACTGCTGGTTTTCAACCTCTAGTTTTACTCTATCGTAATTGATTTCATCAAATATGAGCCTATTCTGACTTGTTGCAAGCAAGTCTTCATCAGGTTGAGGCAAGGTAGGAAAATCCGAGAGACTCATATTATTGCTTTGCAACAATACGCAACTGTTGCTATTTTAAGTGCAACTTCTACCAGTGGAAGTCTAGTGCAAAATGAGACCTATTGCTATTTTAGGTGCAACTTCCACCAGTGGAAGTTTAATGCAAAATGAGACCAATATTTTTAGTGCAACTTCCACCGGTGGAAGTTGAGTGCAAAATGAGACCAATAGTTTTAGGCACTTTCCAATCATAATTCACTAAGGTGGATAAATACAAAGAACAGTTCCACTAATTAATCACTGTAGAAGCAACTCAAGTGAATATAATTTATAACTTATATTCAATTGGCTTGATTTATTTAATTCTCTTGCTGATTAACTGAATAATGTATATTGCTGATTAGGTTTGTGTTAGTAATTTTGGTAACAAAATACACCAGTAAGGCATCTAAATAATGAATAAACTCAAATTGCCTTGATACTTGAATAATCTTAAGAGTGTATAAATAGATGGCTACAGTACATGACATATGCAAAGTTAGAGATATGGAGGATGTCATCTTATTGGGAAAGCAAAAGACAGAATAGAGAATAATTTAACTACTGCTATACACAAGCCAGTTGCTACAGTGTTGTGAAGCACAAAATCAGGATCACATGCCAACCAAAGGAGACCTCTGGTCAAATCCAATATTTGTTCCAACTTGAAATAACCGATGCATCACATTTAGCATCGGGTGTTTGAAATAACCGATGCTAAATGAGTCCAATACGCAACTGTTGCTATTTTAAGTGCAACTTCTACCGGTGGAAGTCTAGTGCAAAATGAGACCTATTGCTATTTTAGGTGCAACTTCCACCAGTGGAAGTTTAATGCAAAATGAGACCAATATTTTTAGTGCAACTTCCACCGGTGGAAGTTGAGTGCAAAATGAGACCAATAGTTTTAGGCACTTTCCAATCATAATTCACTAAGGTGGATAAATACAAAGAACAGTTCCACTAATTAATCACTGTAGAAGCAACTCAAGTGAATATAATTTATAACTTATATTCAATTGGCTTGATTTATTTAATTCTCTTGCTGATTAACTGAATAATGTATATTGCTGATTAGGTTTGTGTTAGTAATTTTGGTAACAAAATACACCAATAAGGCATCTAAATAATGAATAAACTCAAATTGCCTTGATACTTGAATCAGTTTTTAGTTACTATGTAAAGTGTTCTCTGGATCAACATGAGTAAAGATTGGTTAATCAAATCAAATAGGACAAAAACTAAATATTATATATAATGGAACAACAAAAGTACATGGCCTTTTTGACAAACAACAGATAGATACATACTACATCAGTAATAAACATGGAACAACAAAAGTACATGGCCTTTTTGACAAACAACAGGGGTGATACATGATCTGATGGATATATAATACATCAGTAATAGACACTACTTAGTTACACCAAACATACTACTTAATTAGATGCACACTACTTAATAAGACAAAGGACACTGCTTAAAAGCCACAACCAACAGAAGCAGCAAACAATAACAGCCTAATACTCTATTCATATAGACCTCCTGAACTCAAACAAAATGATTTTTGGCTCTGTAGATCTTACACCAAGCTTAATATAAGTACCCTCAAACAACAACTTGATATGACGAAAAAGAGGCCAGCCAGAATGCAAACCACAAAGAGACACATCTTCTTGGTTATTGTTCAACTCACATCTCCAAGCATAGCCATAAGAATCTATCAAGCTGACTTCATAAACACCAGCTGGCATGATCATTTGACAGAAATCAGCAGGGATGGACTGCATACAATAGTGAAAAAAAGCAGTTAATTAGAAAGCCAAAACAATGGCACCAACAACTAATAAAACAAAATCATCAAAAGGGAAAACACACCAGTTTCCCAGTATTAACATCAGCTGTAGTTAAATGCTTGCTCAAGGTATGGTAAAAAGTTGGGACTTTAGAGATGCTACTAAGGTATTTGTCTCCAACATCAATGCTTGCACGTGGAACTGGATCTTCACCAACCTTAAAAATACGTGCAGGAGTAGGATACTCAACCTCTCTACCAAATCTATCCTTAACTTTAATGGAAAATTTGTCTGGTCTAATGTAAACCAATCTAACTATCCCCACACCATTTTGAAGATAGCGAGAACCCATTTCATTCATACCAGTGGAAAAATATGGGCGGCCATTAACCTTCTTAACTATTACTTGGTTCTCATTCCCAAGTGGATCACACAGCATGACCAAGAAGGACACATCATTCCCATGTTGTTTGGTAAACAATTCAGGCAGTTGAATGGATAACTACACAACATAAACATTCAACAATCATAAGAGAACATACAAATGATAAATAGGATACAGTGAAATGTGGAGGAAAAAAACAAAAGGCAACACTAAATCACAAGTTAATCCTCACATTTTCAGCCAAAAACTGCAAGTAATATCTATCAAACTTCACAACCATAGCATAGTTGCTGTCATCCCTTGGATCAACGTGAGTAACAGGCATCTGCAGAAACAGATTTCATAGATAGAAGTGGTAGGTTACACAGTACTTGTCAACCATGCAACAAAGAATACAAAAAAAACAAAGATAAAGTACCTTGTAAGTCAAAGGAGCACAAAAGGAGCCTGTCTTTGAATGCTTGAAAGAGATGATAGTGAATGTACAGACACACACACATACATATATAGAGAAGTAATAGAGGGACAAAAGAGATGTTGAGAAGTAAAGATATAGTTAACAGTTAATAGCTTTAAGTGAAAGGTCAAATCAATGACATGGGAAGGCATCAAGGGGTCAGTTAGATGCACACTACTTAATTAGACAAAGCACACTGCTTAAAAGCCACAACCAACAGAAGCAACACATCAAAGATGAACTGGAAACAAAAAACACAAAAAAAAGACCATGACTTTTCTTTCTAATCCTTCATCTAGATATTCCTAACAATGTAATTCCTCAAATCCTAATATAAAAACAATGGTCACTATATGAGAGACCCACCTGAGAAATATTCAGAAAAGACTTAGAGATCTATAATCAACTATTTAAAGACATGACTTTAAAAGACACAAAAATGGTGTACTCAAACTGCCTTGATACTTGAATCAGTTTTTATATCCCTTACTCAGGGTACTCAAAATGCCTAAATCCTAACAATGTAATTCCTAGCCATGGTAAAAACACCCTACTTCAAATAGTTCAGACAAAAGATAAAACTGGTATGTTTTTGTAAAGTTTTTTTAACAGATACTGGAAAACAGATTACTTCAAAATCTTGGATACAAAGTCACTTCAAACATCCTTTCAATTTAGAGCACAGAAACTGGAAAAACATTACTTCAAAATCTTGAATAATAAATCCATAGGCAAAGGATAAATATATCTACTCAAATCCAACACAACCAATCTATGAACAAATCCAACACAACCAATCTATGAAGAAACTCCAGAATCTTTGTAGCAAAAAGGCAAGACATGGCATCAAAGATAAGTAATCCAAATAGTTTAGAAAAAGACTAAGACACAAACTCAGAGATAAAGAGGGAAAAAATTTATTACGTAACCTCAACAAAAGAACAAAGAGAAGCAAGGCCATTACCTTGTTTTCATTAGGCACAATATCAAGGGAATCCATCTACCCAAAGAAAGAAGAACAGCATTAGTATAGCAGACATTGCATGAAACAATTTGAAACAAAAATACAAAACTAAGAATCTAATGCAGTAAATACATATGCTTAGATTAGATATCTAATGCAGTGAATACATATGGTTAGATTAGATAAGCACACAGCAAAAATACTGGGAAAGTTGGATGAAGAACAGAAATTGCAGGAAACAATGTGAAACAAAAATACAAAACCAAGGATATAATGCAGTAAATACACATGCTTAGATTAGATGAATGGCATTACCTTGCTATCCAAAAGCGAAGAGCACACAGCAAACAGCAACCTGAAACCTGGAAATAGCTCAAAATAAGAAATCAGTTGGAGTGCTGAGGGGTGGCTATAATCAGTTGGAGTGTTGAGGTGTGGCTATTTATACTATGAAATTAATGAGAAACGAAAAACATAATTAGGGGCAAATTAAGTGGAATACGTGAGTCTGATGAAATCAAATGATACACATTGAAATTGCAAAACCGATAACAGTAGGAAGAACAGATCATGATTAGTAACAATTGGTATTCAAAAGGGTAGCTTGTTGAAAGAAACCTAACAGCATTGGAAAATGGAGAAAGTTGAAAGAAAGGAAGTGTGTAACATAAAGAAAAGCAGCGAAACTCCCCCATGTGGAGAAGAGAAGAGTGGGAACAGAGAGAATACACCACACGTGGCCAAACATACCTGTAAGAAAATATTGAAATCAAATGATACACATTGAAATTGCGAAACCGATAACAGTAGGAAGAACAGATCATGATTAGTAACAATTGGTATTCAAAAGGGTAGCTTGTTGAAAGAAACCTAACAGCATTGGAAAATGGAGAAAGTTGAAAGAAAGGAAGTGTGTAACATAAAGAAAAGCAGCGAAACTCCCCCATGTGGAGAAGAGAAGAGTGGGAACAGAGAGAATACGCCACACGTGGCCAAACATACCGGTAAGAAAATCTTTGCTAACATCTCCACAGCTTCGCTGAAGATAGCAATACACTGCTTCACTGATCAACACAGCTTGACCATCATCATTCAACAAAGCTTAGTTGTCACGAGCACCACCTGGATCATACGTGGCACAAACGGCGGCGGCAGATTGGCCGGAAATTGGAGGGAAAGAAGAGGAAGATGGCGCCAAGAATCCAGCTGGAGACTAAGCCGGATTGAAATTTTTCGATTGTTACAAAAAATAGTATATAACATGTAGATTATGAAAGAACGTGCACGATGCTTTTAGATGTATTAATAATTTGTTATTTTCAGTCAATGTATAAATTAATCATATTTTTTTTTATAAGCAATACTTTCATTGAAACAACAGAGCGCAAGGCGTGCCCAGCCAATACAATGAAAGGGGGAGGGCCTCCTCAAAACCTTCTGAGTCAAAACCTTTTTGGGAAAAAGACTCAGGTAGGAAAAAGAGTATCTCGCACCTAATGTACAACAATGAGACTAAGATGTCCTAACCCATTGCTTCTCCCCCGACTAGTATTACAAAGATAGATACAAAGATAGATACAAAGATAATGACCAGAATTAAAACTCCAACACGTGCCAGCGGACAACTATGTCAATCTGACCATCCAGACCTGCACGCAACCCCCTTCCTAGCCATGAACCAGCTCCTAGCGCCAACAATAATGCCTCATATGAGAATTACAACATAGAAAAACAACCCATTGAACAGTTGTACCAATCCGCCCAACTTGCCCTGCAATTCCTCCCTCTCCTAGCTTTGAACCAACTCCATGCCGAGTCTTTGATCCCCAATAGAATGGAGGGCACGGATACCGTCTCCCCATTGAATATTACCTTGTTACTAGCTAGCCAAATGTTCCACACCACCGCCATCCAAATAAGATGCTTAACCCCTCTTTGATTTTTGCCTTTCACCTTTTTACCAAATTCCACAAAGTGAGTAGTTGCGTCCTCCATGTCACCCACCGAGGTCCCCATCCAAGAGAAAATGCTACTCCAAATTAATTTGGAAACACCGCAGGATAAGAAAAGATGCCCCACCGTTTCCTCTTCGCGAGAACACAAAACACAACTTACATCGTTTTGAGACTGAATTATGCCTCTTCGAAACAACGCTACGCGTGTGGCAACTTTCTTCAAAATCACCCTCCATGCGAAAATTGAAATTTTGGATGGGACATCATTTTTCCAAATCTTCTTGCATGCTGCCACCTCCGCGGTTTGAACCAGCGAATTACCACCTACTGAAAACGATAACAGCAGACCATAACAATTCTTAACAGAAAATCCAGTAGCTGTATCCGAGGACCACACCCATCTGTCGTCACAGCGCGACAAGGAAATAGGCAGCAACAGCTGCTATTAATCATATATTTGTATATATCTTCCTTATATATATATATATATATATATATATATATATAAATTAAACTCACAAAATTTTTATAAAAACTTAATTTACTAAAATTAAGCTCACGAAAAACTATACTTTAATTTATAAATTTCATAGATGTCAAACTTAATTTATGCTTTTGTGATTTGGTATTTCATGTAGTTGAAAAGAAAGACTATACCAAACTCCATTTGGTAAATTTTCTACACGCATTTCACGCGTGACTTTTGACAAAAGGGTTATATTTGTAAATGGGGGGTAGTTCATATTCTGCTCTTTCCTCTGTTGCTTCCATATTTGGTTTGGCATATGAAACCTACATACAAGTGATAATCAGATAAGGATGCTTTCCATGAATTGCTTTGAAATTACTATCGTTCGTGATTTATTTTTGATGACAACGCTTCGAATGTTATATTTTTGTTTATCATTTACAGGGGTGTGCTTGAAGTAAACCTTTAATTTATAGTTAGGTAACTACAATGGGATGATGACTCAAATTATCGGGGCGGACTTGGTTTTTATATATTATTAGATATTCAAAGCTTTCGTCCTATCCTTAAACTCACTTTTTTTAGATAATCACTCACTTTACTTTTGAAAGTACACAATGTCAAAGTGGGATCAAGTTTATTGTTAATTTATTGTTTCACTTTTCAGTCTTAAACTAACTTTCATTGAATTTTCCTACATGTATGGTTAAGCACCGGTTATGATAGAAATGAGTAGCTTTTAATTTATACAAATGAATATTTTAACAATGGAAATTTTTATAAACTATTAGTACCAATAGAATTTTCTATCAACATAGCATACTAAAAGGGCAGAAATAGCAGCTACAATTTTTAGACCAGTCATTGATGTTGTGTTGGTTTCTAAATAATCTCAAATTAGCTAAAAAATTGTAGCTCTACTGAGTTTAAATATTTGAATTTGTTTTTAAAATGCCTAAGTCTAAAAACTATAATATTAGAGCACGTTTGTTATGACTTACTTTTTTCAAAAAATCACATTTTTAAAAAAAATAATCACTTATGACGACATGTTGTCTGTTTGTTACAGATTCTTAAAAAAATGAAAAACTGAAAATAATTTAAAAACTACTTCATATGAGAAGCTGCTTTGAGTAGCTTCTCAAGAAAATCAGTTTTTTAAGAATGATTTTTTTAAAATAAGTGATTTTCAGTATGTTACTCAAACATACTGAAAATCAAGTGCGGTTGACAGTAACCAAATCCTTCTTAAGGATAGGGGGTGTGTGGTGAGTAGCGTGTGGTGTGCGAAAAGACAACCCAAAAACTTAAAAAGCCCAAATGATTTATCTCCTCCCTCCTCATTTCGTCGGTTTCGTTCTCTTCTCCATAGTAAAGGACAACAAAAAAAAATCCATTTTTTTGGTCCCTACGCAGCTCTGCTAGGGTTTGGTGCTCCTAGCGGCGCTGCTGTCTCTTGTGTGAAGAGCTTGGTGCTAGAACAACTACTTTCCACCGTCTCTCCCCTTTCCCTCTCCATGTGGCACATCCATCTCCCATCTGCCTCCTCTGTCATCTACCTTTCACCCTCCTCGATGGAAATCAAAAACCCACCATCTCGCCCCCCACCCCCTCACCCGCCAGATCCCTCCCATCCTCCTCCTGCTGTGGATGTCCCTTACCCACCACCAACAGAACCCCCAGATCCACCAGATCTGGTTTTTTAGCTCTTGGATCTACATCTTCCTTTGCTCCAGGCGCGACCTTCTCTCTCATTCTTCTCCTCGCCGACGCTGAAGTATACTGGATCTAATTGTACTTCGTGGTATGATGTTCGACTTCGTGAAGCTTCTTGTTTTATTCTTGAAGGTCGGGCTGGTTCGGGTTTGGTTTCTTCCGGTTCTACGGTCATTCTTGGCGGTGGAGGCTATGCAGGGTTGTTTTTAAATAAATTGTTATTGTTGGCTGCCTTGGTTGTCTTAGGATTTGTTTATGTTTTGCTGTCTGTTATGTTTTTATGTTTTGTTTAAGTTCGGTTTAGTCGGATTCTAGATCCTCAGGTGCTGCTCATGTGCGTACAATTAATTTGTAGGAGCTTCAGCTATACCTGTTGTATGTCCGGTATTGGATCTATAGTTGCCCTCATGTAAGCTTGTGGTTTACACTATGTTGTAATGTTGGTGGCCTTTGCCCGTTAAATGCAATATTTAGGGATGGCAATTTCTACCCGTAAGTGGGGATCCCCGCGGGGATTGCCCCGTTCGGGGCCCCGTGGGCGGGGAATTTTCCCCGTGGGGACGGGGACGGGGGAGAAAATCTCCCCGCAGTCAAGGTGGGGATGGGGACGGGGATCATACCCTCCGCCCCGCGGGGACGCCGCCCCGAAATATATTACATAAATATTTTTATTATAGATGTATATTATACTATAAGTATTAATGTTTTAGTCTTTTTATATGTGTTTCTAATTTAAAATATTTAATTGTTCTAACTTTTATAATTTTTAAATATTAAAATATAAAAGTAAGACTAACTTTTATATTTTTTGTATTAAAATGTTAAAGTTTTGTTTTTTAGTCTTACTTTTAAATATTTATTCAATTGTATTATATTTTAATTTATATTTTTTCAAACTTTTCATAAATTTTCGGAGTCCCCGCGGGGACCGTGGGGATCCGTGGGGATGGGGATGGAGGAGGAAAACTCCCCGAAGCGGGGATCGGGGATGGGGACGGGGGACAACTTGGGAGGCGGGGACGGGGAGCGGGGGAGTACTCCCCGCCCCCGCCCCGCCCCATTGCCATCCCTAGCAATATTACACATTTTGACAAAAAAAAAAGGACAACAAAAAAAACACTGTCATTCAATTCAATGATCTGATTGATCTCCAACTAACCCTAATTTCCATTTCATCTTCTATCCTGCTCGCAAAATTCCTCCTCCGATTGAAGGCCACAAGCTTGCTTGCACATTGAAAGAGAGATGATGGAGGATACATTACTGCTACCACCACCAAACTCACAACAGTAACTTTATCACAAAGTCAGATCTTAAGTCTTCAACAATACAATCACTTTTCGCAAATTCAACTTCCCTTCAAAAGCGATTCATGTGCATATGTGGCTCAGATTCGACCACTGTCCATCACTCAGATTCGACCACCGCCTCACCGTCTCGTCTCCCCTGATTTAATTTATTTCACAATCTGTGTTCTTACTGGCTACTCATCCCCACCATCGGCTCTCAAGCTTCGTGCTTCTCCGCTCTCTCTCAGGCTTTGCTTTGCTTTAGGTGTTTTTGTTTCACGTTTATTTATGTTCCTAAAACGTAATTGATTCCCTCCTCTGTTAAATTAAGGTATGATTTATCAAGTTTGCCCTTCATAAAAATGATTGTTTCATAAATTGTACTGTTCATATGAGAATGTCGTCATGTCTTTAACGTGTTTGATGCAATGTTTATATGAGAATGGCAAGCAATTTTTATGCTTCTAATTACCTTAATTTGGTCGCTAATGATGCTACTGATTGTTGTTTTGTTTTCCTAATTACTATTCTCATCTTTGTTTTACTATCTTTTCATTCCTCCTTTTGCTGATTGATTATGAATCTTTCTTTAATAAGGAGATAGATTTCTTCATCATTCTATTGATTGCCAATTCATCTCATTGTATTTGTAATTGTAGGAGCAACTTCCTATCCTATTGCTGCTGCTATAAACAAACATGCCCAAGAGGAAAAGATCATCTTGTGAGGCTCAAGATTATATAAGCAACCTACCCGACTTTATTATTGCCCATATTCTTTCTTATCTTCGTACTAAAGATGCAGTTCGCACAAGTGTTTTATCAAAGAGGTGGAAATATATGTGGACATTTCTTACAAATCTTTGCTTATATGACCGGGATAACCATTACCATCATCACCAAGATAAAATTAAACAATTTTCCAACTTTGTAACTAGAGTGCTGCTTCATATCAACCATGCAAGCATCTTTTCATTTTTTCTTTCCATCAGTGAGGACTATGATGCCTACGATACCAATCAATGGCTATCTGCTCTTTTGAATAAGGGGGTAAAACATGTTTCTATCCTTTTTTCATTCGAGGTCTTTAGGTTTTCTTGTTATGCCCTTTTCCAATCTCCTTCCCTAGAGACACTAAAGTTTCGAACGATGTCTTATTTTACCATTGGACTCCCCGCTTTTTCGTGTCTTTCATCCCTCAAATCCCTGGATTTGCGTGGAATCGGATTAACTTTTTGCTCTTCTAATAAATTGAGAGAGTTAACCCTTAAGTTACCACTTCTTAGAACCTATAGTGCAATTAATTGCACTTGGTCAGATGTAAAGAGTGTCACTCTAGAAGCCCCCTTACTTGAAGAGGTTATAATCACACATTCTTTTGCGGGGTATGAGTCACCTACTAAAATTAAGTTTTGTGCTTCACATCTTACCAAGTTTGTTTACCACACTAATGTCTATTCACTATCAGAGACCATTTTGGTAGATGGACACATTGCTTCTGCTGACATTAGAATCCTAGGTTTAAAGGGTATTAATGTGTTAGAAACATGGGTTTCTCTTCGCAGGTTTCTCAGTGCCTTTACTAATACAAAACATCTAGTGCTATGTTTCTCTAATTTCCAGGTATGTTTTCTTGCTTCATGCGCTGTTCAAGTTAAATGTTTTCTTGCATCAAAGTTGATAACTAAACATGTAATGAGTCAGTAAAATAAATGGTCCTTGAGACTTTTCAGTAATTGTTTACACCTTGTCACCATTGCTGTTACGAATGTAACACAAGAAGATTTTTAATGAGGAAGAAAAGTAAAAGGGCCACACAACTTTTCAATAGTTATTATTACACTTAACACGTGTGATATATAAGGTCCTTGAATAGCAGAAAGTTGTTCAATTCTACATGTCACTTACTTTATCCCATGATGATGAAGAATATTGTGTTATAAATAATCCTAACACAACTAGTTTTTGCATTTTGTCGTCCAGTGTCTTGCACAAGTGGAACATCCTTTAGATGGTATTCTTGCATTTGGAATGTTGGATCATATGCAACTGACTGTACCTGGTGAATATTTGATAAGCTTACTTTTAAAGTCACCGTGTCTGAAGACTCTAGTTTTACAGGTATTTTTAAATTTTGTTCAGACTTCATTGATCGTCTTTGTTGAGCTTTCTTTTACCTTATTTGAACCTGTAATGCAACATGTATTTTTTTTGGCTGATGTCAGATGGGCGGTTCTGATGAAAAAACGCAAAATTTTGCAATTGTACCCGATTGTTTTCTATCTACTCTTAAAGTGGTCAAATTTAAAGGTTTTTTGGGACGTGTGTGCGACCTAAGTTTTGCTAAATTTGTGATGGAGAATGCTCTCGTATTGGAGAGGATTAGTTTTTTGTTTTATTACAAGCTGACCTGCTCCGAAGTGGAAAAAGTTAAAGAGAAGCTTCTTTTATTTAAGAAAAGTTCTAGCACCGTGATTATGGAGTTTTCACGCCCTATGTCAGTAGAACAAAAGAAAGTAGAAGAGAGGCCCAATAGTCATGTGGAAATGCCACAAGCTGGCCCATCTCGCCCAAGACGTCAACTAGCTAAACCAAGTTGGATGAATGACTATGTGTGCAATGTTTAAAACTTCGAATACACACTGTTGTGACTTTTTTCTTTAATTGATAGTCGTTTTATTATTTTAATTATGTTGAAGTTGTTATTTGTTGAAGGATAGACATGCTGAAGTTATTATTCTAATATTTCTGTTTCAGTTTTTTAAGCTATTAATGCGCTTAGGTTTATTAAGATTTGGTGTCATATGAGTGTTTTGTCCATACCTCTAAAGAAAAAAACTTGTGCATAGGAGAGAAAATTGCCAACCTATTCTTTTAATGTTCTCTTTTCAACTCATAGAAAGTAGACCGAGCCTTAAGTGGAGACTACTAAGGAAACACGGATACTTGTAAATAAATTGTGGATGTTCTTGTTCAACAGTATTCTCTGTTGGCCACTTTGATTATTCATTGTATTTTACTTTTTTTGATTGTTTTTCAAACTTTTATGTTAATGCATAAAGGAATAGTAATACCACAATAAATTCTCTCCATTGATCCATGATGTGTTTTATATTATTATTTAGAAGGAAAACTATCATCGTTTTTTCTTGTGTAATATGAGCCTGAATTTAGTTTGGTAAGATGGAAATAATTTTTTTTTTAGATTAGAAAGTTCAGGTGAGTTGGGCTCCGGGGGCTCATTAGGGCCAGGGCAGGCCTCAAGGCTCTTTGAGCGCTTATAGAGGTACTTGCAGATCGGCCACCAAAGAGGACCTCACATCGGCAGTGGGGGTTGAACCCATGATCTTTTGGGAAATGAGTCAACTCCTTACCAACTGAGCCAACCTTCATTGGCAGACACTAACAATATCGAAAAAGTTCAATCGGACTAGAAGTTTGTTTATGAGTGGGACTTCAAAATATTTGTGAATGAAAAGTGGCATTAACGAAATTTTACATAAGATGGTTCTAACTTCATACTTAATTTTGAGTTTTTTTAGTCATGCTATCAATTTTGTTGTCTATTTTTTTTTTTTATCATTGTTGGTATGATGTATTATGTTTGCAGGCATCAAAGTCCTACGATAAAACTGAAGTCTCATTGCATAGTAAGAGAACAGATTGTTGGATAATCATCAAGAACAAGGTTATAATTTGTATTGCTGATATATATTCTGCATTTTATGAATGTGTTGTTACTCCTTCGGTATAAAACCAAATAGTATTTCCATAACGAATACTCATTTTACCAACCTATCTGGTTAAAAGGCCGGTTACATTTTTTGGTATGAACTGGGTATCCTTTACGCGCAACTGTAGCGATTAATCCTTTGAGCCGAATAGGACCACAATAGGCAATAAATCTCACCCTCGAGAGATTTAACACTGCTGGAAAGGCTGGATTCGAATCCATATATTATTATAATGATTATTATAACTGATACGTAGACAAACTAGTATAAACAACAATTGATATTTCATTGTTGAATATTTTCATAGGATGATGACCGACTCATATGTAAGCTGTCATTAAACCATCCCTTTCACTAGTGCAAAAAAGGGATTTAAAGTCAGGCGAAAAGGGGATTTAAAGTCAGGCGCCCGCTTGACTTTTATTAAGTCGACTTTGTATGTCAGGAGTTTTAAAGTCAAGCGATAGCCTGACTTCGTAAGTCTGATTTAAAGTCAAGCATTTATTCCGCCTGACTTCGTAAGTCAGTTTTAAAGTCAAGCATTTATTTTGCCTGACTTCGTAAGTCTGTTTTAAAGTCAAGCAATTATTATTGCCTGACTTCGTAAGTATGATTTAAAGTCAAGCATTTATTGTTGCCTGACTTCGTAAGTATGATTTAAAGTCAAGCATTTATTGTTGCCTGACTTCGTAAGTATGTTTTAAAGTCAAGCAATTATTATTGCCTGACTTCGTAAGTATGATTTAAAGTCAAGCATTTATTGTTGCCTGACTTCGTAAGTATGATTTAAAGTCAAGCATTTATTGTTGCCTGACTTCGTAAGTATGATTTAAAGTCAAGCATTTATTCTTGCCTGACTTCGTAAGTATGATTTAAAGTCAAGCATTATTGCGCCTGACTTTAAAAGTTTTTTTTTCAAATTTTGGTTTAATCTATACACCCTGGTTATACAAATTTTTCGTTAAAAAGAAGCGACTCCACTGGGGATCGAACCCAGATCTCTGGTCCCGTAGACCAGCGCCTTATCCATTGGGCCATGGAGTCATATATCAGTGCTCAGGTCATAAATAATACTCACAGTAAAACAACCATAAATAATACCCACCTTCTACGGTGAAGAATATCCTAGAACCAATTTACCACTAATCTAAATATCATGAAATTATAACATACTCATTATGAACTGCTTATACCTTAGACAACAGACTGAGCAAAGATTACAATGATTACAATGATTGGAAATATACTTTCATTAGAAACTACTAATGCAATCACCAAAGAAAAGAATAAAAAATCCAAGTTTTTGTTATACGACAAACATATATTTATATATCAGACTACAAATGTAGAGTCATAATCCAATTTGCAAGAACAAACAGAATCAAACAGATGTATTTTACTAAGCTGTACAGTAACTTCTGTTTGATTGTAGAAGAATTAATAAGCTGTACAGTAACTTCTGTTTGATTGTCAATAGCCTCTCTAATTTTTTTCACTGTTGCAGGATCAGTTTCAGGTCCTTGCAGAAACCTGTACCACCAAATAGCACATAAATAAATACCTTCTAGATATTTTCCAGGTATATCAATCTTTGTGAAAGTTTCAGTAAGGAATTTAAATTTGTATAACTAAGTTCCATCTTGCATCAGTAAACTTTCAATGCCATAATTTAAGTGTTTATAAAGCTTCTGGTAGTTTGCTTTATGTATGTATATTTTGTATGGGACAATTAGACGCCTTTTTTTATCATCCCTAAAGCATTCATACTCCAAGAAATGTAGCCTGAGCCCCAAGGCATAGCTGAAAGCACTAATTTACAAAACACTATATAATCTCATTTTCAATTGCTATATATGAACCAAGGCCTTTGGATACTCATTAACTTTCATCGTAATGATACAATAACTTAAATAATATATACCTGCAATTTCTTCCCAAGATTTCTTCACGACTATACTCTGTGAGCTCTAAGAAACTATCCGATGCAAAGATCTGAAAAAACAAATCAAAATTTTACCTAAATCCCATAATAGCAACAAGTACTCTCAAATTTCATCATTAAAAGCATCAAGTACTCTCAAATTTCTATAATAGAAACTTGAATTTCTATAATAGCAACAAAGTCAGATTACTTGACCTTCTAAAAACAGGGGGAACTTTACATGCTTGCCATTTGTGAAAGACATTGCACTTGATGATGCTTCAGAAGATGTTAGCTCTATTGAAGGTGCATTGTCAATAATGTATGAATGAGAGGCACCCAACCGTATAGGATACCGCAAAGTAGCTTGCAAGTACGAGGCTATAAGTGAAACAGCCTGCAAAAACACCAGTCTAGTATAAGAACATCTCTTATTCACTGCATATATAAGACCATGACAATAGTAGGCTATCAGACAACAAGAAAATTCGAAATATGTATGCTATTAGGGTAAAAAATTAATAAGACCATGACAATATAAGATACACGCAGACATACAACTGCAATGAATGGGGGGATATCCTTATATTCAAAAACGGCAAGTCAGCATCTAGCAGTGTGAGTACAAGACATGTAAGAACATGTAATTTACACAAACATAAATTTTGAGACTAGAGAAAGAATACACATCACATGATGATGTCCCAAATAGGGCTTTTCTGTACTGTGAAGCAGTAAAACATTATCCATAACCATCTTAACAAGGGGTGACAAATATTATAGAAAGAACATTATTACTACTCGGGCTGTTCATGAGGCATAATCCAGTTGACAAATGGTTCTGGAAATGAATCTTTTGTGCCTTTGGTTGTGTTTCGCGGTAATCACGAAATCATAGACCGATTAGAAGAATGTGGACCTTCCATTTGCGTTGAGTAAGGGATGTAATATTTAAAGGTAAGGTTATGAAATTAAAATAGAACAAAGTGTAGGGATGAATACCTTCAGTTGCAGCAGTTGCAGAAAGGGGAGAATGAAGGGCCAAAAATCATCTAGCTTGTCATCCAGCAGTTGCAGCAAAGAGAATTTGTTCTGGAAATGAAGCTTTGGTGCATTTGGTAGAGTTTGGCGGTAATCACGAAATGATAGTGATTTTGCTTCAGAATTCAAAAGAACTGAATTCTTGTGAATTTCTTACCTATTGATAAATGATAGGGCAACAAAATACAATTAGAGCATGAGAAATATCCGACAACAATAAATGCATAGATGCAATATATCAGCTTGGTAAAAGTTAAGATAGCTACCTTGTGCAAGTGAAACTTGGCTTCTCTAATTTGAACTAGAAGATCACTTGGAATATCAGCTGAAACATACCTGCATATGAAAGAGAGGAAATGTTATCAAAAGTTCAAAACAATATTATCAGAAGTTTCAATTCAATATTTATTTTCAAGTCACTACTAGTATCAGATCACAGCATAGAAGATTAAGCTGAAGAGGTATTTGTTGTTCATTTAACATACCAAGGTATTTGTGTGCCTATGTTTTCACAAAAACAACCCTGCTAAAGTACCTCTAATGGAACGCACCAGCTCCAGTTGCCTCAACCAAACCTGTCAACACAAAACTGCCTGGGAATAAATTAATAGCTCAAACTTACGAACTTAGAACAAATTGATAGTCTAAGTAATAAATTTTTGAATGACAATCCTAAGTATATACTTACAGCACTTCCTCAGTAAGTTTTTCGAGATTGTTCAAGTTGGAAGGCACTCTCCCGTTTAATTGATTCCTATCAAAGCGGCTGCAGTCAAGAGAAATACTCGTTTCAGCCGAAGAAATTCAGAGACAGCATAAATTGTGAGTGAAATCACTTAGCCAATGGTGATAATATACTTACAGCCTCTGAAGCACGGACACCTCTTCCGAATGCCGTGTCCAGGTGTCCGACAAGTATCGTGTCGGACACCGACACCGATACCGACTCTTCAATTACTTGTATTTTTCAAAAAAAATTAAAATAAAACCGGTGTCTAGGTGTCCGTGTCCGTGTCGTGTCCGGTGTCCGTGTCTGTGTCGGTGCTTCATAGCTTACAGCACTTCCACTGTGCTCACGGAGCTAAGAGAGCTAGGAATGCTGCCCGTTAGTTTATTGCTGTCAAAAAGCCTGACAAAAAGAATACAAGGGAGGATAAAATGCCAGTTTATAAAAGTTATTCATTTAAAAAATGGTATAGTTTCTTGACTTTCCATGCCTTTATATAAGTTATAAATTTCAGAAAATAAATAGTACAAGATTTAATGAAGCTTACACATGTTTCAGCAAAAAATGAAAAATATCAACAGGAAACTGAAAATGAGAGTTGACATACTTCCTGTAAAGAGTAGCAAACTCTAGAATCATTTCAAACTCATTCTAAATGACACACTTCTAATTCATCTCAAAAATGCTGACAATGGTTCCATTCAATCACAAAATATTTCTGAACTAAGTCAAAGGTTTCCTGCTTCCAGCAAGGAGACATAGTTGGAGTACCTTTTAAAACCATGTCGAAATTTTTATCAGGGCAGAAAGCATGAAATTTTTATAAGAAAACTCATGATTCGGATTATCAGAGCAGAAAGCATGAAATTTTTATAAGTGACCTGATAAGAAATGACATTGTTGGAGTACCTTTTAAAACCTTGTCGAAATCGTAGTTCATCATAGTTCTCAAGATTTAGATCCATTTCATCCATGTCGAAATCGTCATACAGATCATCATCATCTTCACATTGTGCAGGGTAGTTTAAGGCATGACAGTATAACTGCAGATCATCCATGAGTTAGCTAGGTAATTTATGAAATTCTGAGAAACCAAAATGTGCCTTAGATTAAGAAACAACATGTATGGACCGACAGTGTAAACAAACTTCATACCAATAATTTCGTTATGTAAATATTTGTGCAGGTATTTTAGAAAATAATAATTTAATGTGGCATCATGGTCAGATATGATTGGATGTCTGTAAAACTTTGGTACAGTGTCAATGCAAAGTTACTAAGTTATATAGAAAATGAAAAACCACAAAACTTGAGAACTCAACCAAAAGAATCATAAGAAAGTCAGTTCACCAAAAAATTTGCTATTGCTCTAAGGCATCTATTAAGTATTACCTTAGGAAGAAATTCATTGGTTGGTTCGGCTGGCTGGTTCGACATACGAGGAGGTTCCGAGCTTGACTCGGGCATTGAAGATGTACCAACCCAAGACTTATCCAAACCAGAGCAGGTTGTGAACTACATCTCTCACATAAAAGTGTCCTTGAATGCCGTCTAGCAAGAGCATTAGCTGAATGAACATTTCGATCACACGACAAACATAAACACGCAGCATCAGAGCGACAGTACACCATCGACCTCTGATCTCCACAAAAGTCACATATATAACCCATCTTTAAACTGAATTCTTTGTTTTTTGCTCCTTAAACTGATTTTAGGATTCTCCAATACAGAGATCCACACCTTTATTTGAAGATGCTGAAACCGAATTTGTACTAGAACTTGGAAAAATTCAGACAATTTTATAAAGAAACCAGAATTTCAAGACTGTGAATTCAGCAGCTGCAAAGAAACAAATAAGTTACATCTTATCTGAATTGATAATATGAACAGAACAGTTAGTAATTAAAACAGTAAACTCCAATAATTATCATAGTACACTTATAGTTGATAAATGGACTTTGTAATTTTGCTCTGACTATTCCAGAAGCAGTCAGAGCAAAATTACAAAGTCCATTTATCAATATCAATAACACAAGTTTTTGTGGAGAAGAAACTTTTTATCGAAAAATAGAGAAACCATTCTATTCAAACAAATGAGCTTTAGTAGTCTTCCTCACCACAAAACACACGAGCATATATATTAAGCATGTTCAATCAATCAATGGAAAGGTACAAAGAAAAAAGTGTGAATTCCTAAATTCATGAAGTATTCAGACTAGTTAAACAGAAAGAAAAATTAATTCATGAAAACATATAGCACCACTCATATCAATCCTTTTAATAATTGAAATTATGCTCAGAAGTTATACGAATTTGGTTACTGGAATACATATTAGGGACAAATTTATTCATGAATAAAACACCTTCTGGTAGGAAGGCTACATAATTTATTCATTCTTCAATAAAATCTAAAATCATTAAAAAAAAGCTCATAAAATACAAACCAATGAAGCTGATATAGATCCACTGAAGTCATTCCTAGTCGACAGAGGGAATCTTTAAGAGCAGTGAGAACACTTTGACGGCCTAATCTCCATGGCAATGCAGCAAACTTGGTTGCAACTTCAACCTCGATGTCTGGTTCCTTTTCTTTTCTTTCCCTAATATATCTTCAGATGACAAACATTGAAGCATTAATCTTAACCTTACTTGCACACTGCATATGAAAATTATACCAAAAGTATAAGTAGGTACCTTCCAAGAAGAGTCTCGGAATTTATGGCACCGAAAGCGAGCTAAAACAGAACAAAGGCACACATTAATAAATTTACAACTATGAAAGAAACCTAGATCGATATGATTCATACTCACCCCAGAGCCGTAAACTTCAGCAGTGTCCATAAAGGTTAAAACTTCACCAATACTGGGATTGAAAGCAGCTCTAGCAGCCTTTTCATTTCTATCTACAATCAGGACAAGAGAAGATGAATGCAATTGATAATCTCAAGCTGTCCAGTTTATAATTCCAATCCATTCAGCTCGGAACATGATATATTATCAGTGAGGATAGACCATGTTCTAGTGTTTCATATCATATCTGCAACTTTTATAAATTATAACATCTAATGAAACTTTGAGTAGAAATTAAAACAACAACTTCAAAACAAGAAACATAAGAATCAAGTATAAACAAAGTAACTAATAGATGCTTTGTAATACACTCATATGCATGATCAAATAATAGCATGCATGGTAAGTAGTTGAACATAAGTCTGCTCCAAGAATAGATTTAGAAGTTAAAATGGAATATCTAAAAAAAACTTTAACAAACATCACAATGACTATTATTCAACATTCAATGAATAAAAAAACGGAGGAATAAAAAAAAGTAAAGGAAAGTTACCATTCCATTGAAAATTGTTCCAGTAAGTAGTATCACCTCATGACCAAGCACCAATTTCAATTGTTGAAACCTTCAAATCAGAACCACCCAACTTCACCTTTTCTTCTACTGTCTTAAGAGTAGCAGAAGAACCCTCTGAAGCAACCGCTCTTATTCTTTCAACTTTAGAGTGACCCATAACAGTAAAACAACCACTGCTTATATGAAGAGCCATCGAGAAACAAAAAAAAAACTAGGTCAACTCAAATCCAATAATGGGTATTTTATGAAGAGATTTTGAGGGTGGAACCCAGATTTTGTTAGGAAATTTAAGAAAGCAAATATAAGTCACTTACATCTTCCTCTTGCTCCTCCTCGTCGTCAGGGTCACCACCACGTTCGCCGTCACCTGCTTCTTCTTCATCGTCCTTATCATCGTTGCCGCCTTCAGGAGCATCTTCGTCATCCTCATCTTCATCATCGTCGTCTTCGTCGTCGTCACCATCGTCGTCTTCGTCGTCGTCACCATCGTCTTCTTCAGTGAGCGTGATGACTGATGAGGGAGTGAGAGGTGAGAGGTGAGGGGGAGGAGAAACGCGACGGTGAGGGGGAGGCGAAACGCGACGGTGAGAGGTGAGGGGGAGGAGAAACGCGATCTGAGAATGGAGATGGAAAAGGAACCAGACATCGAGGTTCGTGGTTCGTGGAAATGGAAAAGGAATCGTTCTGAGAAGAATCTAGGAATCGTTCTGAGGAGAAACGCGATCGAAGAAGAATCTAGGAATCGCGAAGAGGAAGCTAGGGTTCGTAAAGACTTCAGAGAGAAACGGAAAAGGAAGGGAGGCTAGGGTTCGTAAAGACTGAGATTATGAGAGTGAAGGGCTGTGAGAGTGAGACACTTCGAATTCGTAAGTGATTGAATTTTTTTTTTTTATTTTTGGACTTTAGAGGTCAAGCGAGAATAGACGCCTGACTTCTAAAGTATTAGAATAGAAAGAAAAAAAATTCACCCCTAATTACAAGTTTGCCACCGTGTCACTTATGTAGTCAGGCGAATACACGCCTGACTTCTAAAGTCTTATTTTTTCCCTATTTCTTCACTTTAGAAGTCAGGCGTGTATCCGCTTGACCTTAATACTCGCGAGTTTTGCCACTTATTTACAAGTTTGCCACCGTGTCTACCTATGTAGTCAGGCATCTGGGCGCCTGACTTTAAATGTCTAATTCTAATGTCATTTTTGCACTAGTGTTTCTAACCTTCATTTATTCATTTTAAGATATCAAATGATTTCAGATAAACAATCATTTGCACTTGTTGACAAATAAATCATGTAATTTTATAAGTGTTAAACTAGCAAATGGTGGTTTTTTTGAATCGAATGAGTAGTTCACTCCACAAGAGGTTCTACCCATCATACCCAAATAGAGTTCATTTTTATATAATTTAATGACACTTAAGTATAGGAATTTCAAATATTTGTAACGTTAAGAATCCAGTGAAGGTTATGTTTATGTTTTTCAGAGATTCATTCTTTGGTTCATCATTCAATTGACAATTCATCTCCTTGTATTTGTAATTGTAGGAATTTGCTATTGCTATAAAAATGCCCAAGAGGCAAAATCTAGTGAAGGTCAAGAATAAGATTATATAGGAAACCTACCTGGCTTTATTATTAATCATATTCTTTCATTTCTTATTACTCTCTCCAATCTCATTCTTCTCCCTCCCTCCCTCCCCTAAATTTTTTTATTTTGCTCCTCATTAGGCAATCAGCAATGTGAGACTATATCACATTTGGATACTCAACATCTATATGGAAAAATTGTGTTGTTATTGGATCATATGCGAATAGGCTCGATAGCACTTGTTGATTTTTTTTTGTTATAAAAAAATTAAGGCTTATTATTAATTATAATTATAATTATAATACACTAATGGTAAAACTTTCGTAGCAGTTGGATACCCAACACTTATTATAATAGAGTTAAATAAAAATTTAAAAATCTTCAAAAAAATGTGTTGATTTTTTGGGTGCAAATAATATTGGTGGAAACTATAATTACAATCAATTGATCATCCCTACTACCCATAGCCGCCCTTATTTCCTTTATATTTCTATGACACATATTAATTTCCTCCTTGTACCTTGACCTCAAACGCTTCCCCCACTCATCAACAACGTACATACAATGTTTTACCTTTGTGAGAAAGTCACCATCCACACTAGTTCCCCAATTATCACTAACTATAGAGAAGCTCAGATTCATCCAGCCATGCATTTCCAAACTTGAACCCATGTTGACGGGCTCTCCTTTCCACTCATTCAGCCATAACCAAAGTGGAGAGTGATCTGATTTGTCAGACACACCATTAACAAGCTTATTTTGAGGAAAAAGACCAAGCCAACTCTGGTTAGCAAAAGCATGATCAAGCTTACATTCCTTGACATCTGACGTGCCCATACCCTTTACCCACGTGAATTGATACCCACAATTGCTAATTGAAAGAGATAACTATCTTGCACCGCCCCCTAAAAACCAGGAATGAGCTAAGGTTGACGCTCGTGTTGTCCATAAATATCCTCATTAACATCACCCATAATACACCACAGAATGTCATTATCCCTAGCCAAAGTCCTCAAAAGGTCCCAAGAGTCCCTCCTCATACCACTCTCAGGATAACCATAATACCCGGTAAATCTCCAAATCAGTCGGCCCACCGCACTAGCCTCCACGTTAATAAAATTCAAAGAGTAGTTCAAAACCCGACAATCAAAAGGATGACGCCACAACAACGCAAGACCCCCACCTTTGCCAAATTTGTGCACTGCAAAAGCGAAGTCAAACCCCAGACGAACACAGATTTCTTCAATCCTATTAGCATGCACCAAAGTTTCAGACAGAAAAATAACATTCGGTTGGTACGCCCTGACGAGGTCATGAATGGACGTAACTCTACTCGGGTTTCCGTGCCTCGGCAGTTCCAGTTGATGAAACTCCTTGATCTTGGAAGGCCTACTTGTCAGGTCCTGCCCATAAAAAAGTCAGCGTAAAATTATTATAAATATTCCCATCATTCAAATTAAAATCCACACCCCTCTCTACTGCACTAGAATTCACGTAATTAATATGACCAGGCTCCTGGTCTGATTCTGCCTCACTGTCACATTGTCTCTTTCTATCTAATTCCCCAACCATCTCATCACCAGTCAAATATGTTCCATCAATGTTTTCAGTTGCTTTTTTTTTCTGGTAACCGCGTTCGCTGCTTTAACGGGAAAAAAGAGTTTGGAATCCAACGGCACTCAACACGCATGGAAGGAGTTGTTACCTCGGCACCTCAAGGGAAAGGCAAGGAGCCAAAGGATAAATCAAAGAAAGAAGGTGGAGGGAGTGCCAAGGAATGGCGTTCCCGATTCACTGATTAATTATTCGCCACTCAACACGTCGAAGTCGAAAATTCTTCAGGAATCTGTCTTGACCTCCTAGCCTATGATGGAGGGGGCTTGACGGGCTTCAACGGATCCAAAACAATCCCGCTCGGATACATCGAATTGCAGGTTACGTATGGCGAAGACAAGCTTTCACACACGGTCAAGACTCGTTTCTTGGTTCTTCCCTGCACGTCCCCTTACAACTGTATAGTGGGCCGCCTGACTTTGGGGAGACTCGGGGCGGTGACTTCAACGGTCCACCTGAAGATGAAGTTCTTTTTCGAGGAGGGTAAGGCAGTTACCATTCAGGCCGATCAAGACGCCACCAAATGTTGCCATTACCTCTGTATGAAGGAGGAGAGGAAAGCCGAAAAAGAGGACGCTCGGCGCGCCGAAATAGCGGCCGGGAAGAAAACCATTTGAATAACGAATGAATGAAAAGATGTAACAATATTTCCCATTTTCTTAACGAAAGAAAAGATTGCCGAATGTCCACGTCTTACATCCCGCTTTGCATTATTTCATTTTGCTTGACTAACATGCAGGACATGTGGGCGAACCGTTCCGTCGAACTGACTCAACGCCCCTCTCCCCCGATTCCGACTCCGGGCTGGCCACCCGGCGGATGACGGGATGAGGCGAGGCCGTCAAAAGAAAGTCCTCCACGATTCCGAGCTCTTACGCTCCGTCGTGGGGCGCTGGCGAGGCCCACAACGGCTCAGGTCTTTGCGACCCTATCTTTCGCCTTGAGCGATTGTGCCTTCCCTTCTCGGTGTCCGATGGGACTACCCTCCACTAGAAGGCGAAGGACCTTCCCTTTTTGGTGTCCGACGGGACTACCCTCCATCAAAAAGGTGAAGGAAAGGAGTCCTAGCGGCTTCCCTCTGTCTTTCGTCCCGAGCGATTGTGCCTTCCCTTCTTGGTGTCCGATGGGACTACCCTCCACTAGAAGGCAAAGGACCTTCCCTTTTTGGTGTCCGACGGGACTACCCTCCATCAAAAAGGTGAAGGGAAGGAGTCCTTGCGGCTTCGGTCAAAGTGAAGGCCCGGATCCACAGCGATCCCGGTAAGAATACCTTTCTGACGTCAGAACTGTGTTCCGTCAGAGAGTTCCGACGGCAAATGGAGCATACATCCGAGGTAACTATCGCAAATTGCTTTAGCTTTACTATATTTTTCTATGACTCGTCCTCGCTCTCTCGTTAAAAAACCTCACCGGAAAACGGTCCCCGCACTCGGGGTCGGGACGGTTAATAGAGACGCGCCCGGTATACATCATAACAAAGTAAGACTGGTCAAATTCATTTCATTTCCAGAACACTATTACAACCCGGTATATATGCCGGTCTAAAAACAACAAATAAAATTACATGTTAATCTCTACTTGCCGATGAGGATGCCTCAGATGAGTCCTCGTCACTTTGGAGGTCTTCACTTGTATCTTTTCCTTCTTTGTCTGACCCCTGCAGGTGAGAGAAAACCACCTCGGCCTCGTCCAAAGAAGCCTCACCAGAAGGCTTCACGATCTTGCCATCATAGACGACATGATCCAAGTTCAACGCGTCCACCCGTAGCTCGGGACGAAGGACCTCAACTTGAGCTCGGCAGCGCTCGAAACCAATTTGAATGAAGCCTTCCGAGCGGCGTTTCAGTTCAGCCTCCTCGGCCTCTTTCTCAGCTGCTGAAGCCTCCGCGATTAGAACTATTTGCCGGCACTGCTCAGCCTCAGTTTTAACCTCTTCAAGCTCGGCAACCAGGGCATCATACTCCTTCGTTTCCTGTCGATAGCCGACGACTTGACTTTCAAGCTTCCCCAAATCGGGACCGGCGGTGTGGATGTAATCCAGCGTGTCGTAAAGCACTTGGTTATACTCTAATGTATTCGGAATCAGAACATCTCGAACGCATAGCCACTTGTCTTCTTGATCCAGAAGCTCCCCCTCGTCCCAGAGACTTTGGTTATCCAATTTCTTGAGCTTGGCCTTGTACCAACCAATTTGTGCGTCCAAGGCCTGCCTCTTGACGGCATTCCAAAGAGACTCTCTGACCTCGGCAGCCCGGCTACAAGCCTCCAGTTCGGCTTCCGAAGGTACCTCGATGTCTTCAGCTAAAATGAAGTTTGGCCTCTTCCGGGCAGGTTCTTTAAGGGCAGCTCCCTCTCGGTGCTTCTTTTTGCCTTTAGCTTCTGTGTCGCAAGGGCATAAAACGAAGGGTTGGGGAAGTCGGTTGAGATCAACCCCCTGGGCCAGCTCCTCTGCAAAGAAAAAAGGATAAGTTCATAAACCGAATACAAGTGAAACGACAACGAAATCAACCGCTCTGAGTAAACTTACCAAAGGTGGTTTTCAGCTTCTCCTCGGACTCTGAGGTCGCCTCAATAATCTCTCTGCAGGGGAACTTCCTCCCTGCTTTCTTTAAACTCTCCGCCCAGCGGAAGAGGAGGTTGTATGAAATGGCATCCTCCCCGGACAGCGAGGTGGAGTCGACGTCATATGATCCCACCTCGGGACCAAAATGGGCAGCAAACCAACTGAAGGGAAAGTTCGGGACATACTCCGCCCGGCTGGTGTAAGAGCTCGTAATGGACTCTTTGGCAGCTCGGTTGGCAGCCAACACGTAGAAATACTGACTTTTGTACCCCTTATTGGAATCGGTCACCGGCGTAAAGATGGCCTCATTGGTTATCCCCCGGAGACCCACATGAGCGTGGAAACCTTTCTCGTTCTTCTCGGGCAGCCGGGTGATCCGAGTAAATGAGAAAAAGACCTGAACGGAGGGTTCTCGTTTCAGATACTCCATCAAAATCTCGAAGGTCCTGATGAAGCCCCAGCCGTTCGGCACCAGCTGGCTCGGCGCCAGATGAAGGTAATTCAACACCGCTT
>CM076852.1:195000-200000 GCA_039519185.1 Astragalus membranaceus | reverse complement strand
AGATCACCGACTGCGTTACCGCTACATACCCGGTGAACCTGTTATGACTCAGTACGGCACCGGCTGCGTTACCGCTACATACCCGGTGAATCGTACTACAGACAGTTTAACATAACACCGCTTTTAAAAGAGTTTTCAATATCGAAAACAGTTCGTTTTACTTTTCAAAAAGAACATTACAAGTTAAAACCACATTCACTCTCGTATGCTAATTCGTCACTTTTCGACAGAATTTACGACTCCAAAAACAGTTTATTTAGCCTTAAAAATAGAATATTCAGTTAGGCCTCTGAATAAGCTTTCCAACGCATCTTAGAACACCCCGATCGGATTCCCGGATCAAAAGTTATCGCGAAACGAAAAACAGTGTTTGGTCGCTGAAAATCTGTCAACTGGCGCGCGAGTGGCGCGTGGCGCGCAAGCGGCGCGCGAACTGGCAGTAAAATCTGTCAACTGGCGCGCGAGTGGCGCGTGGCGCGCAAGCGGCGCGTGGGTTGACAGCAGGGGGTCTGTCAAGGGCAGATTTTGGCGGTTTCGCGCGAAAATCGCGATTCCGCTTAATTCCGATTCTCGTTCCGATTGAAAACAGTTTTCACACACATATAATCAAACCCAATCAACATCAAACAATCAATCAAAATCTTAATCAAAACGGATTGTATCAAAAACGACATATTTTCCAATTAACGGTTTTTAAGTCAAAATCTTTCGAAATCGAATCACCAAAAATTTCATTTCAACACGACACAACCCGAGACTCGCTCCGATCGATTCCTAACCCGAAACAGACAATATCCAGAAATATTCCAGTCCAGCGAAAGCGATAAAACAGTTAATTAATTAATTCGAAAAACAAAAATCCTAAACGTGAGTAGAACTCACCCTTGAAGCGTGAACCACGATTGAGCCGAATTCACTGAGTAGCCACACGAACATTCCCCGCTCCGGCGACACCCAATCCGCTTCCAAAGCTTCCCACTCGATCACGAAACCTCTTTTGACCGAAGTGCCGAATTCCTCGAAATCCTCCATGGGCACTATTCATCATCTTCCTCCTCATGAAGCACTATTCACACAAAACCCAATTTTGAACCCTAACCTTCAATTCTTCAAAAACTCCAAATCGGACTTCAATATTCGCGTATTCCACCTTGAGCTCGCTCCTCACCACCATTCTAGGCTTTCCTTTGAGCTTGAACCACAAAACCTCCATTTTTTCCTCTCAAATCGAAAATGGCAAAGTGAGAGAGAGAGAGTTGATGATGTTGATGTTGGTACCAAATCGAAGAGGGAGTAACGCTGAGCGTTTTTCGTGTTGGAAGGAAGTCGTTTTGATGAGCGCAAATCCTCCCTTTTTCCCCTTCTTCTTCCTTACCCTTTCTTCTTTCTTCTCTTTTCTTCTTTCTCTTTTCCTCTCTGTTTCTCTTCTCAGCTTCCTTTCCTTTCTTTCAATTCTTTTCTTTTCCTTTTTCTTCCACACACACACATACACGTATATACATATATTTATTTAATAAATATACGGCAACGTGGTCAAATTACCATATTGATCGAAATCTCTTATTTCGATTCCGAAACTTCCTTGATCCGTATTATCCGGTTAACGATCCGATGACAACCAAGAAATTATTTTAGCACTCAATAACTTTACCAGTCAAGTACTAAAATAATTCAATTGGGTTAACATCTAAATAATTCTATCAATTATTTTGCGGATGTTACAACAACCACGATCCCGGGCTAAAGAGGGACTCGAGTTACCGAAGGGACAGCCCAGTACTAGTTGGCGTGGGACGCCGGTGCTTGAACAAGACACAACGTGCATGGCGGTCAAAAAAGGTGGCAAAAGGTAGCTTGGCACGTGAAAGAAGTGTGCCAGCGTCAAGGAGGGGTGAAAAACCTGGCGCCCAAGGAACAGGCGCTAAGACACCAGGAGCCAGAAAGGCCCAGGAAAAGCATTTGCCATGAAAAGCATGCCACAAAGGCCCAGGAAGGCAACAATGTGGCGCCAGGAGGGATCCCATGGTGCCCTGCCATGCGCCTGGGGCATGGGCAGGCAGGGTGCTCCCCCCTATAGTAGCATAACGGACCAAATCCCTTCTACCCCCAGCGTCGACCTTTTTTCTGTGGAGACATAAGTCAGTTTTTTGAGAGTTCTAGAACGAATTTTTTTCCAATATTTTGCAGCATTGTAGAGGCTATTGAGAGGTACATTCCAACCAAATTCCATAATTTTCCGACAACCGGTGTATTTATTATGAATGTTTAACCGTAAAACTTCATAAATTCACCATAAATCATAGAAATTGAATTTTGAGCCAATTATTTTTTTGGGAGTCCCTAATAACTTATAGAAGATACCCCCAAAAGGATTTTGCATTCTGAGATGCAAAAGTCCATATTTGAATTTTTTTCGGACCGCACAAAACCGACAAACCGTAAAATACAAATATGCACCTAGAGGTTGAATTTTGCTTCCCCAATTTTTCTGCGAGCTACTGGAAGCATATGGAGTGCCCCCAAAAATTTCCAATCAATTCTACCAAGTGATCATTTTTATATAATTTTTTGTTGATAATAGTCAAAAACCGTAAAAATACAAATGTGCGTCTAGGGGTTTCTATTTGGCCCAATTATTTTTCAAGGACATCATGTCATCATGTACATTATTTCCACCATGTTTTTTCCAATTCTACCAAGCGACCTATTTTTTACAATTTTTCGACCAAAATACCGTTTTTCCTCTCCTACCGTAAAATGCTTCGGATGAGATGCGCTTCCCACAAAACTTAACTAGGGACACGGGGAACTAATACACAAGTAAAAATTCCTTGAATATCATGTATGGGGGGAGAAATTGACATTCATGCTCTCGGATCCAACCGGGCATGGGCGCCGAAATGCCTTGGCCATGGCGCTTTGCCGAGACACGTGGCAACATTTGTCTAGGGACAACGTGAAAAACTCCAAATGTGCGTCGCTAGTGCTCCTGTTAACCCTCGGGCATGGAACCCGTGGAATCTTGCAACGCAACCCAACCGAGCCTTGGTATGGGCAAGCGACCTCGTGCGCCATTCCTAGACAAATACATTCCTTTCTTTTATTTTTTAATTACTTACTTTCTTTCTTTCGTTCGTTCTGTTCTGTTCGTTCTTTTGATATATATATATATATATATATATATATATATAGGGAGCAACGGGACGGGACGCGTCATGGAGCCCTGCCAGGAGCCTGGGCAGGGGCACATGTTGCCTGGGGGCATGGCGCCTACACTGGGAGCAACGGGACGAGACGCGTCTTGGAGCCCTGCCAGGAGCCTGGGAATGGGCGCAAGGCGCCTGGGGCATGGCGCCTGTGGCAAGGGCGCATGGCGCCTACACGAGGAGCAACGGGACGGGACGCGTCTTGAGCTCTGCTAGCAGGGCATGGGCGCATGGCGCCTCGACGGGTAGCAACGGGACGGGACGCGTCATGGAGCCCTACAAGGAGCCTGGGCTTGGCGCAACCCAACTGAGCCTTGGTATAGGCAAGCGACCTCGTGCGCCATTCCTAGACAAATACATTCCTTTCTTTTATTTTTAAATTACTTACTTTCTTTCTTTCGTTCGTTTGTTCTGTTCGTTCGTTCGTTCTTTTGATATATATATATATATATATATATATATATATATATATATATATATATATATATGGAGCAACGGGACGGGACGCGTCATGGAGCCCTGCCAGAAGCCTGGGCAGGGGCGCATGTTGCCTGGGGGCATGGCGCCTACACTGGGAGCAACGGGACGGGACGCGTCTTGGAGCCCTACCAGGAGCCTGGGCATGGGCACAACGCGCCTGGGGCATGGCGCCTGTGGCAAGGGCGCATGGCGCCTACACGAGGAGCAACGGGACGGGACGCGTCTTGAGCCCTGCTAGCAGGGCATGGGCGCATGGCGCATGGACGGGGAGCAACGGGACGGGACGCGTCGTGGAGCCCTACAAGGAGCCTGGGCATGGCGGCTGTGGTATGGGCGCATGGCGCCTGCACGGGGAGCAGTGGGACGGGACACGTGCATGGGCGCCTGAGGCACGGGAGCATGCTCCTGGAGCCTAGTGCCTGGGCGCCTGGGACATGGTGCCTTGGAGCCTAGCGCCTGGGCGCCTGGGACATGGGAGCATGGGGCCTGACAGGGTGCCCCCCTATAGTAGCATAACGGACCAAATCCCTTCTCCCCCCAGCGTCGACCTTTTTTCCGTGGAGACATAAGTCATTTTTTTGCGATTTTTGGAAGTTTTAGAACGAATTTTTTCCAATCTCATGCAGCATTGTAGAGGCTATTGATAGGTACATTCCATCCAATTTTCGTAATTTTCCGACAACCGGTGTATTTATTATGAAATTTTTACAGTAAAACTTCATAAATTCACCATAAATCATATAAATTGAATTTTGAGCCAAATATTTTTTTGGGAGTCCCTAATAACATATATAAGATTCCCCCAAAAGGATTTTGCATTCTGAGATGCAAAAGTCCATATTTGAATTTTTTCCCGAACTGCACAAAACCGACAAACCGTAAAATACAATTATGCACTTAGAGATAGAATTTGGACTTGTATATTTTTCTGGGAGCTACTGGAAGCATATGGAGTGCCCCCATAAATTTCCAATCCATTCTACCAAGGGACCAATTTTATATAATTTCTTGTTGAAAATCGACAAAAACCGTAAAAATACAAAGGTGCCTCTTGAGGTTTCTATTTGACCCCATTATTTTTCCAGGACATCACGGTACCATGCCCAATATTTCCACCAAGCTTTTTTCCAATTCTCCCGAGCGAACTATTTTTTTTATCAAAATACCGAATTTTCGGGAATACCGTGAATGGCTAGCACGAGACACCAGGAGCCAAGGCAAGGAGCGCCCAGGCACCTGGCGCCCAGGTGAAAAGGTGTTGCAAGCAAAAAAAAATTGGTGGGCAAGGGGCACGCTAGCACGAGACAAAGAAGT
>CM076852.1:185000-187500 GCA_039519185.1 Astragalus membranaceus | reverse complement strand
ACGGGACGCGTCTTGGAGCCCTGCCAGGAGCCTGGGCATGGGCGCAAGGCGCCTGGGGCATGGCGTCTATGGCAGAGGCGCATGGCGCCTACACGAGGAGCAACGGGACGGGACACGTCTTGAGCCCTACTAGCAGGGCATGGGCGCATGGCGCCTGTGGCATGGGCGCATGGCACCTCGACGGGGAGCAACGGGACGGGACGCGTCATGGAGCCTGACAAGGAGCCTGGGCATGGCGCCTGTGGCATGGGCGCATGGCGCCTACACGGGGAGATACGGGACGAGACACGTGCATGGGCGCCTGGGGCACAGGAGCATGCTCCTGGAGCCTAGTTCCCAGGAGCCTGGGACATGGTGCCTTGGAGCCTAGCGCCTGGGCGCCTGGGACATGGGAGCATGGGGCCTGACAGGGTGCCCCCCTATAGTAGCATAACGGACCAAATCCCTTCTCCCCCAGCGTCGACCTTTTTTCCGTGGAGACATAAGTCATTTTTTTTGCGTTTTTTGGGAGTTCTAGAACGAATTTTTTTCCAAACTCTTGCAGCATTGTAGAGGATATTGATAGGTACATTCCAACCAATTTTCGTAATTTTCCGACAACCGGTGTATTTATTATGAATTTTTTACCGTAAAACTTCATAAATTCACCATAAATCATAGAAATTGAATTTTGAGCCAAATATTTTTTTGGGAGTCCCTAATAATATATATAAGATGCCCCCAAAAGGATTTTGCATTCTGAGATGCAAAAGTCCATATTTGAATTTTTTCCCGAACCGCACAAAACCGACAAACCGTAAAATACAATTATGCACTTAGAGATAGAATTTGGACTTGTATATTTTTCTGGGAGCTACTGGAAGCATATGGAGTGCCCCCATAAATTTGAAATCCATTCTACCAAGGAACCGATTTTATATAATTTCTTGTTGAAAATCGACAAAAATCGTAAAAATACAAAGGTGCCTCTTGAGGTTTCTATTTGACCCCATTATTTTTCCAGGACATACGGTACCATGCACAATATTTCCACCAAGCTTTTTTCCAATTCTCCTGAGCGAACTATTTTTTTATCAAAATACCGAATTTTCGGGAATACCGTGAATGGCTTTCGGGTGAGATGTGCTCCCCACCAAACTTAGCTTGGGACACTCAGGATGAAAACACAACTAAAATTGTCCGAGACATTAGGTATGGGGAGAAATCGGCCTTCGTGCTCTGGGGAGCCGGCCATGCTCATTGCGCTTGGCCTAGGCATGGGTCGTCCGGCCTAGATAAGTATTTCTTCCAAGTATGCGCCGTGTGACGATGTGGTGCAATGTTCCCAACGTTCCCACCAAGTTTTCACCAATTATTCCGAGCAACCGCTTTTTATGTGATTTTTTAGTTCAAGACTCGGCAAGTAGAAACACAGCGCTTACTTTTTTCACACGACCGGTCCCCATAACGCATATTGTGTTTCCTCCATGTACATTGTCCCATTATAGCGCGTGTTTATATTATGGCTCACTTTGCTTGGAGGGATCGCGCCTTCGCCATGGACGCATCGGCCTTTGTTGCTCGCAATTCTCCCCTTCGAATGGACGTAACATAGTTTGATCTTTTTTCGTGACAGTTCATATGTCCATGCAATGCACGCAAGTATGTGGAGCCCATCCGACTCTGCACCCATGTAACACAGGACGGTGCACACTGAACAGTCCAAGTTGGGCATGTGTTATCATAGTGCTCCGGGGGTAAAGGCAGAGATGCATCGTAGCGGAACAAGAGAGACAACGGGGATGCGCCTCCCGTTGCCCATAGATTCTCTAAGTCGCATAAGCTGCGCCGTGAGACAAACGTTCTAAACCCTGTCGGCCGAAATGAGACTTGTGTTTTTTTTTGTTGTAAAGAGGGGGGGGGGGACGAATCGAAGCGACAAGGGCTGAATCTTAGTGGATCGTGGAAGCAAGGCCACTCTGCCACTTACAATACCCCGTCGCGTATTTAAGTCGCCTGCAAAGGATTCTACCTGTAACACCCATTTCTACCCGATAAAATATAAGTTCAAATCAGAGTTTTCAACGATAAACGGATGTCACATTTCTTCAAAAACAACTCGAATACATAGCACTTTTTAAAACGTCAACGTTGCACAAAAAGTTGCACAAGTGCAAGGTTCACAACACCAAAATCCAACGTAAGATGAAAGGTTTTAAGTAAAATAAATAAGTAAAGTAAATCAGCGTTCAACCCCCCCGAGTGCTACGTATCAGAGCGACGACACCGAACTAATGAAGAACTATGGTCTTCATTCGAGATCACCTGCACGTTACCAACATAGGGGTAACATTCAAAAAGAAGGGGTGAGATGTAACACCCCTTTTCTACCCGGTAATTTATTAATAAAATATCAGAGTTTTAGAAACATTTTTCACCACAAGGGATGTCACATTTACACCAATAAAAACAACGTGCGTCAATAATATAATTCATCATCAAATATAGTGCGATACATAGC
>CM076852.1:167500-177500 GCA_039519185.1 Astragalus membranaceus | reverse complement strand
TTTGGGGTAGAGGTGTCACATTTATTGATATGTCGATTGTGTGATTGTTATTTGACTTGGATTTTGTCCATGACTTGTGATGTTGTTGTTGTTGTTGTGTCTAATAATACTAAAGGTGTTGTTGTTGTTGATTGGGTCAATGTGACCAAAGCGTTGTTGTTGTTGTTGTTGTTGTTGGGTCAATGTGACCAAAGCGTTGTTGTTGTTGTGTCGGGTCGAATAAGATCAAATGTTGATGTCGTTGTTCTCGGGTCAACTAATAGTGTATTGGTGAATTATATGACAGTGTATCTAATGATGGTGTGTTTATAAATGATGAAATTGTGGTGTTTGGTGTTGAGATGAATTATGAACATGTGTTGCCTACAAGTTGTTTGATGGTGTTACCTTATGAGTTTTGAAGGTGAAATTACTATGCTTAAGTAGTATATGATGTTGAAATTGGTATTTTGGTGGTTGGGTAAATTTGGGGTGTCTTAATGTTTTGATGGGATTGTAGTCAAGGTGTCGATAAAATGTATAAGTGAAGTTTAGAATGCATGTAGGTGTTTGGACAAATGTCAATATGTTGATTGAATGCCCAAGTGTTGTTTGATGGCATGAGTTGTTGGATTTGAGTGTTGTTTGAGATTATTGTTTCGTGACTAAACATGATGAATTTTACTTGCTTACGGTTTTGTGCATTTCTGGACACTGTTTCAGTTTTTCTAAAACTGGTACTGTTTGGTTGATCCAAAAATTATGTGGCTGATTGTTTTTGAAAATAGACTTAATGCCGGTCGTTTTGCCACTGGTTTCGTTTAATTTGGAGTTGTGTAGCTCAAGTTATGATTGTTTCAAGTTGGGTCAAGTTTTTGGAATCACACTGTGAGTGGGTTCGGTTTTTGTAGGTTTTGTGTCATAAAGTGAACTCCGTTTTGAATTATTCTTGTTTCTTTGGAAAGTAGACTTAATTCTCTACAAATTAGACACTGGTTTCATAAATTTTCATTAAGAAATGAGAGAGATAATTTGGTTACAAGTTGAGTAAGATATTCTGCCCAAGTTTGGTACCTCAGTGTAGTGTTTTGAAAAAAAAAAAACTGTACCAATTGGCTACTTATTTTGAAAAATAAAAATCATAGGTTGAAACTACACTCAGAGAGCTTTCCAACAAGTATTTATTTGTCGAAATCCGACGTCATTTACTATTTTAATTAATTCGCCAAAGCAGGCGCGTAGTTGCAGAATTTTCTGCACCCGAGTTTATGAAGATTAGCAAAAACGTTTTGAACCGTGGTATTTATACGTTGTGGAATTGTAATTTAAAAACGAAGTGATTTTTGAGGTTGCTTGTGAACGTTTAACAAACAATTTTTATGGTTGGGTATTAATGTGAGTATTAAATTTATTTTCAATGAAATAAATGTAAATGACGAGTACTTTATAGTAAGTGAGCAAATGCCTATTTTGATGATGACGTGGTTAAATATAATTATGATTGATTGATGATTTGTTTAGTGTACTAGGACAATGGAAATGATTTGCCCAAAAACTTATTGTGTATGATCATGAGAATAGTCTAATGATACAGATTGATGAATTGATTTTATACCTAACAGTATGTGGTTATACATGATTAGTTGAACTTGTGGAGTATGATGTATTTGCTTGTTCCTTTTTAACTGACTAGTTGATGTGATACAGAGTTGTGTTGTTGATTGTTTAGATATGTGTGATTAAAAGAGTTTTAACGATGTCAAAAGAGTGGGAGTCGTGACGACGCCTTCGCACTCTAGACCGCGTTGAAAGCCTTTTAGTGTGGTATGTGTAAATTTGAGAGAATGTAGTTGTGACCTTAATTAATTGGTTGCATGAGTAGGAGGGACTGATCACCCCAATAACTCATCTCCAATGAAAGAGGCGACAATAACTCATGGTATTATTAATTTTGGATATATGTGCTAATTTTGATTTGATTAATTAAGTGGTGTGCTCATACTTGACTTCAGGTTAATTATTACATATATGTATATAAATGTTCTCAATGTGTGATGTTGTGAAAAATGCTTGATTTGGAAGTCACGTATAGTACTACAAGTTTGTTATTCATTTTAGAACTCGTGGGTCGTATAAAATGCTTATGTATTCTTCTGCGAGTGATCCTTGAAGGTAGAAGGTTAATTGAATCTTGTTTTAATTTTCGTGCCATATTGAGTTTTGGGTAGCAGTTTGTGCTTGGATTGAAAGTAGATAGTTATGTGGTAGGGGAGATTGGACCAATACCTTAAGTTGAGACTCATGAAGAATAGTAAGACTATACATTATAAGAACTTTTGGGAATGTGCCCTTATGGAATTCGATATGGGTTTGATGGTATTGGAATAGTTGAGTGGGACTTTGATAACCTACAGATTAGAACATCTAATTAAAAATAAGGGTGTAGAGAAGAGTGGTTGGTCTGATGCTAAGTATGCGATAGATTATGGACAAGGATGGTCAGAGATGACAAGAAGATTGGGTTTTGTTTTCGTGAGTTTGGTGTAAATTTTCGAGGACGAAAATATTCTAAGTGGGGGAGAGTTGTAACGCCCCAAAATAATTTAATTATTTATTTAATTAAGTTATTTAAGGCTTACAATATTTATTCAAGTGAATAAATTAAAGGGAGTTAGGTTGTGGAAAATTATTAGAAATAATAATAAGGTATTTTATTAAATCAAGGGAGTGGTGTTATCAAGTAATTAAATGGTGGGAATAATAGAGGAGGTATTTAAATTAATTGGGGGAGGTGTAGTGAGGCCCATGGACCATTAGTAGGCCCAATTTCTAGTCTTAAAACCTAGGGGTCTTGGAAAGGGGTCTCATTTTGTGTCAAAGCTAGAAAGAAAGAAATAGAGAGAGTGAGGGAGAGAAGAGCAGCCGCGTGAGTGAGGAAGAGGAGAAAAAGGAAGAGGAGAAAAGAAGAAAAGGAAGAGAGGAGAAAAAGAAAGGGGATGGCGTAAGCTAGAGAGAGAGAGAGAAGAGGAGGATTTTGTGAAGCTCAAGGAGGAGAGGGGGCTGTTTTGGCGTGGAGAATTCATGGAGAGGAATAAGGGAAAGCTTGCTCCTTTTTGGTGGCTCTTGGTGTTAGCTTGGAGTTCCTTAGTTCTTCAAAGGTTAGGGGGCTCTCTTTCATTTATAATAGTTTGTATGATATGTATTATGTGTGGGTTAGGTTCTAGGGTGTTTAACTTGTTGATTATTGTATTAATTTCATGGTTGTTGTTGTGTTTGGGTTTAATTTGGTGAATCCGTGTTACTTGATGTTGGAAATGAATAAGTGGTTAACTATGCATGCAAGGTGTTTGATAAATTATGTTGTTGAATTGTGAAAGAAGGTGTGTGTTGTTTCAGAGACGTCCTGACTTGTTTCAGAGACGTTGATAACCTCGCAAGTGCACGAGTCGTATCGCGTAATAAAAGAGTTATCGATCCACAGGGAGAGCCTAGGTGATTACCAATTTAATTTTCCAAAGTTGATTAGCTAGAAGGAATGGTTTTTAGGAGTTTTAAAATTTAGAAATAAAAACAAACAATCTCAGATTTATAGTTTTATCACAACAATGAGAAACCAAAATAATTTCTTAAGACTATTCAACAAATTATAAGAGTAATATATTTCAAAGACAAGGTAGCGAATATAACTAATGTCTCCTTTCGGAGTACAAGAGCGTGTTTTGAACTAACAATCAAGCCTATTCTCATGGTTGATTGTCACCAAAACCCATTGAGCATAACACCTTTATAATGTCTCAAGAGTTTCAAAACTATTCTCATGTGTTGATTCCCTTGTCTAATTTCATAGATCCAACATCAATACTTCACCTTTCGGTTCTTCGTTTGATGTTTAAAATAAGATTTGAAGGACAATAAATTTTGATTGAAATATAAAACAATTTGGAGTGGAGAATAGTCTTGAGAATTATTAGGGACCTATCATTGGATTACTCCCAATAACCCAAGACTTTGTATCTACTCACTCATATTAAATATGAGAGAAGAAGAAGAAGAAGAAAAGACATGAAACTAAATAGCGAGAAATAATAGAAAGCGGTAAATTGCAAAATCATAAATAGCGGAATTGTAAATGACAAGAAAATAAAAGTGCAAGAAAGTAAATAGCAAGGAAAGTAAATGACTTGGAAAATAAAAGGGCAAGAAAGTAAATAGCAAGGAAAATAAATGACTTGGAAAATAAAAGGGCGAGAAAGTAAATAGCGAGAAAATAAAAGAGCGAGAAAATAAAAGTGCGGGAAAGTAAAAGAGCGAGAAAGTAAAAGGGCAAGAAAGTAAATAGCAAGGAAAATAAAAGAGCGAGAAAATAAAAGAGCGAGAAAGTAAAAGTGCGAGAAATTAAAAGGGCAAGAAAGTAAATAGCAAGGAAAGTAAATGACTTGGAAAATAAAAGGGCAAGAAAGTAAATAGCAAGGAAAATAAATGACTTGGAAAATAAAAGGCGAGAAAGTAAAAAGCGAGGAAGTAAAAAGCGAGAAATTAAAGTGAAGTCATGAATCTTAGAGGAAACCTTGTCATGGATTTTTCTCACAAAATTTAAGCTTAGTTACAAGTGAGGATCAAGCCTCTATTTATAGGAAAATATTAGGTCTAAGGCACTTGAGAGGAGGGGCAATATGGTCATAAAAAAAGTGGCAAATCAAGTGGCAAGGGAAAGCCATCAGCAAGTGGGTGCAGCCAAAATTGACTTGTCTGGTGCCAGGGTCGTGCGCCCATGTGCCAGGGTCGTGCGCCTTGTGCTGGCAACAGCTGTACTGCGTTGCTGGCAAGCATGGGTCGTGCGCCCAGCTCTGCAAAAATGGGCCATCTTCAGTTGGAGACACGCACGGGTCGTGCGTGGTACACCCAGGGTCGTGCGCAGGCTCTGCGCCAGTTTTTCACCAGGGTCGTGCGCCTATGTGCCAGGGTCGTGCGCCAGTTTTGCACTAGGGTCGTGCAACATGTGCCAGGGTTGTGCGCAGGCTCTGCGCCAGTTTTTGCTGCTTGGCGCCCTTGGCGCCCTGTGCTGCGCCAGTTTTGCTGCTTGGCGCCCTTGGCCAGTTTTCGGTTTTTGGGGCCCTTGGCGCCCATGAGGGTGTCTAGCGCTTTAAAAATTGCTCCTCCTCAAATATTTCCTTTTTTCTTCATTTTAGCTCATATTTTCTCTTTTGCTCCAAAATAAAACCTGAAAATAAAAAGCAAACATATGTAGTAAAATAGTTCAAAGATATAAAATATAATTAAAATACCTAAAAAAACTTAATGAAAATAACTATTAAAAAGACTCTAAAAATAGACTTATCAAACTCCCCCACGCTTGAACCTTTGCTTGTCCTCAAGCAAAAACAGTGTAAATCCTTAGGCCGATTCTGAAGGAAAATTATTTTCACATCGAATCATTAAGCGAACTGTGGGGCAATTCTAACACTTCGGTTTGAGAACTACTATCCGGGCTTCTTGTGGAATTGGGAGACAAATTTAAAGTATCAATACATTAGAGAGGATATCAATGTCATCATAGAACCGGTTCCCCAGCATTCTTAAGTTTGGGTCCTCCATTCACTAAGACCGGGTCTCAAATGAGGGTCTTTATACGTTGGGTATTCAAGCAATATTTCTTTTTCTTTTTCTTTGATTGTATATGCTAACCATTCATTTTGACATTTAAAATGCACCAATTTTTGCATTTTGAATTGGCTTTGCAAATTTTTTTTTTTTTTTGAATACCCCAACTCAGACGTTTTTCTCCAGTAACCGCGCATCCAGTGAATGTCACCAAGAGAACCAGGTTACTAGTTTCTTTCCAGTCCTTCTAATTGTATTAACAACTGAAAACAGTCTCAGTAGTGTGTGTGTGAAAAAGCCCTAGAAGTAGAAATCGAACCATGATACAATTTTTGTTGCTCCCAAACAGCCCACCTAGATTATTGCTAATAAAAAATTGAAAAATTATTTTTTTCATAAAAGGCTTATCTAAAACATGCTTCAAAAACTCACAAGGATTTTCAGCAATGGGAGACGAACTTTATTTATTGAAATAAACTAGAAATTAAAAACAAGAAAATAGTAAAACAGGGCAAGATACCCCCCATGCTTGGACTAGACATTGTCCTCAATGTTTTAACAATTTAAACATGAAAGGGTAAAGGAAAGTTCACCTGATTTACTGCTGACTTGCAAAACAAACACACAGTTACTTCGTGGGTTGCCTCCCACGCAGCGCTCTTTTAACGTCACTAGCTTGACGATTGGTTTTTTTTTTGTAAAGTTATTCCTGGGTCCCATTGCTTGAAGCATAGAGACCAAGTGACATATGAAGAGTGAAAGCATATTCCTGGATCCCATGGCTTGTAAAATGGAAGTTGTGTAAGCAATAAGATCTTTTTTATAATTCCCCCCAGATCAAATGTTATTTTTTTCACAAAGGAAGGTGAAAAGTAAGATAAAGGAGATGGTTTGTATGGTGGTGGGGGGGTGTATGGTTCTTCTCTTTCTTTTTCTGGTTCCTTCTCTTTTTCTTTCTCTTCTTGCTCACATGGTGAATTATGTTTTTCACTCACAATTTTTTCTTGGTTTGCTCTTGGTTCCTCTAATTGTTTTTCGCTTCTAAGGGTGACAGCATATATTTGGCCATTTAGATTTTGTTCAGGCTGTCCAGGAAATACCCTCGAAGATTTAGAGGATGAAGCCACCTGTGTTGCCACTTGAGTTATTTGATTTTCAAGCATCTCACTATGAGCGGCAATAGAGTCGATTTTTGATTCAAATTTGATAAGTGTGTCATTCAAATAACCAGTTTGATTTTTGAATTCTTCATTTTGTTTTGTTTGAGATGACACAGATTTTTCCATCAAAAATTCCAAGTTCGACTTTTGTGGGTTGTTTTGTGGGTTGTTAAAAACGCTTTGATTTTGAAAGACAGGAGGTGGTCTAGGTGCTGGATTGGGTGGAGGATTTTTATAAGAAAAATTTGGATGATTTCTCCACCCAGAATTATAAGTATTTGAAAACGGATCTTCTTTTTGAGCATAGTTTATATGCTCATTTCCAGTACTAGATGCCTCAAGCTGGCATTTAGCTCCAATATGGCCAACAACCCCACATAATTCACATGGTGGAGTAGTAGGAGAAAAAGTTTGTGAAACGGCACTTACATTTAATTTTTCAAATTTTTGAAAAAGTGCGTCCACTTTTGAGGAAAGATGATCAATAGCAGATATTTCATACTTACCTGGCTCTTTTGATGATGCTGCTTTATTTGTTATAGCTCGCTCAGTTGCCCACTGACAATGGTTTTGAGCCATATCTTCAATGAGTGCATAAGCTTCAGTGAAATTTTTGTTCATTAAAGCTCCACCTGCAGCTGCATCAATAGTCATTCTTGTTGCATATTGTAATCCATTATAAAAAGTGTGAACAACGAGCCATTTCTCTAGTCCATGATGGGGGCATAGCCTTAACATTTCTTTGAAACGTTCCCATGTAACATAAAGAGATTCCCCGTTGTTTTGAGAAAATCGAGTAATTTGACTTCTCATTTGAGCTGTTTTACTCGGGGGAAAGAACCTAGCGAGAAAAGCTTGTTTTAATTGGCCCCAGTTGGTAATGGATTCCGAAGGCAAAGAATGTAGCCATGCTCTAGCTCTATCCCTTAATGAAAAAGGGAAGAGTTTTAGTCTTATGGCATCCGGAGGTACCCCGTTTAATTTGAGAGTTCCACAGTATTCTAGAAAATTGAAATATGAAGATTT
Organism: Astragalus membranaceus; assembly: GCA_039519185.1. NCBI lineage: Eukaryota > Viridiplantae > Streptophyta > Magnoliopsida > Fabales > Fabaceae > Astragalus > Astragalus membranaceus. Next base: position 169,734 of record CM076852.1, on the reverse strand, counting down.
GGGTCCTCTGTGGGAGAACCAGAAAATTGGTTTTGTTGAACCATCGAAAGCAGAGATGTTTTGAGTTCAAAATTATTTGCTTCCACATTTGGATGTACAATGGCAGCCGATGGTTCCGCTGAAGGTGTTGCGTACTCTTTGAGAGCACGATTTTCATTAGCCGCCATTTGGTTATCGGGAATTTCTCTCCTCCTTCTATGTAAGAACCTTTCGATTTCGGGAATTTGTTGAACAGTTTCACCGAAACTTCTGGTTCTTCGCATTTGAGGGACAAGAGAAGAAAAAGTAAAAATAAAGAAAATAAAACTTCAGTCTAACCGGTTTCGAAAAACTTAATTAATATCACTGCCTCCCCGGCAACGGCGCCAAAAGCTTGATAACCTCGCAAGTGCACGAGTCGTATCGCGTAATAAAAGAGTTATCGATCCACAGGGAGAGCCTAAGTGATTACCAATTTAATTTTCCAAAGTTGATTAGCTTGAAGGAATGGTTTTTAGGAGTTGTGAAATTTAGAAATAAAAACAAAAGAAAGCGAGAAATAAAAGAAAGCGGTAAATTTCATGAAATTAAGTAGAAGAAGAAGAAGAAGAAGAAGAAGAAGAAGAAGAAGAAGAAGAAGAAGAAGAAGAAGAAGAAGAAGAAGAAGAAGAAGAAGAAGAAGAAGAAGAAGAAGAAGAAGAAGAAGAAGAAGAAGAAGAAGAAGAAGAAGAAGAAGAAGAAGAAGAAGAAGAAGAAGAAGAAGAAGAAGAAGAAGAAGAAGAAGAAGAAGAAGAAGAAGAAGAAGAAGAAGAAGAAGAAGAAGAAGAAGAAAAGACATGAAATTAAATAGCGAGAAAAAAAAGAAAGCGGTAAATTGCAAAATCATAAATAGCGGAATTGTAAATGACAAGAAAATAAAAGTGCAAGAAAGTAAATAGCAAGGAAAGTAAATGACTTGGAAAATAAAAGGGCAAGAAAGTAAATAGCAAGGAAAATAAATGACTTGGAAAATAAAAGGGCAAGAAAGTAAATAGCAAGGAAAATAAATGACTTGGAAAATAAAAGGGCAAGAAAGTAAATAGCAAGGTAAGTAAAAGACTTGAAAAATAAAAGAGCGAGAAAATAAAAGAGCGAGAAAGTAAAAGAGCGAGAAAGTAAAAGGGCAAGAAAGTAAATAGCAAGGAAAGTAAATGACTTGGAAAATAAAAGGGCAAGAAAGTAAATAGCAAGGAAAGTAAATGACTTGGAAAATAAAAGGGCGAGAAAGTAAAAAGCGAGAAAGTAAAAAGCGAGAAAGTAAAAAGCGAGAAATTAAAGTGAAGTCATGAATCTTAGAGGAAACCTTGTCATGGATTTTTGTCACAAAATTTAAGCTTAGTTACAAGTGAGGATCAAGCCTCTATTTATAGGAAAATATTAGGTCTAAGGCACTTGAGAGGAGGGGCAAAATGGTCATAAAAAAAGTGGCAAATCAAGTGGCAAGGGAAAGCCATCAGCAAGTGGGTGCAGCCAAAATTGACTTGTCTGGTGCCAGGGTCGTGCGCCCATGTGCCAGGGTCGTGCGCCCTGGTCAGTCAATTTTGGCTGCTCTGCGCCAGTTTTGCACTAGGGTCGTGCGCCTATGGTGCCAGAGTCGTGCGCCTTGTGCTGGCAACAGCTGTACTGCGTTGCTGGCAAGCATGGGTCGTGTGCCCAGCTCTGCAAAAATGGGCCATCTTCAGTTGGAGACACGCACGGGTCGTGCGTGGTACACCCAGGGTCGTGCGCAGGCTCTGCGCCAGTTTTTCACCAGGGTCGTGCGCCAGTTTTGCACTAGGGTCGTGCAACATGTGCCAGGGTCGTGCGCAGGCTCTGCGCCAGTTTTTGCTGCTTGGCGCCCTTGGCGCCCTGTGCTGCGCCAGTTTTGCTGCTTGGCGCCTTGGCCAGTTTTCGGTTTTTGGGGCCCTTGGCGCCCATGAGGGTGTCTAGCGCTTTAAAAATTGCTCCTCCTCAAATATTTCCTTTTTTCTTCATTTTAGCTCATATTTTCTCTTTTGCTCCAAAATAAAACCTGAAAATAAAAAGCAAACATATGTAGTAAAATAGTTCAAAGATATAAAATATAATTAAAATACCTAAAAAAACTTAAGGAAAATAACTATTAAAAAGACTCTAAAAATAGACTTATCAGACGTCCTGAATTGTTTCAGAGACGTCCTGAATTGTTTCAGAGACGTCCCGAATTTCTTTCGAAAAACTGTTTTTGACATAACTTT
>CM076852.1:155000-160000 GCA_039519185.1 Astragalus membranaceus | reverse complement strand
ATTTTTCTGGGAGCTACTGGAAGCATACGGAGTGCCCCCAAAAATTTCCAATCCATTCTACCAAGTGATCATTTTTATATAATTTTTTGTTGATAATAGTCAAAAACCATAAAAATACAAATGTGCGTCTAGGGGTTTCTATTTGGCCCAATTATTTTTCTAGGACATCATGTCATCATGTACAATATTTCCACCAAGTTTTTTCCAATTCTACCAAGCGACCTATTTTTTACAATTTTTTGACCAAAATACCGTTTTTTCGCGACTACCGTAAAATGCTTCGGATGAGATGCGCTTCCCACAAAACTTAACTAGGGACACGGGGAACTAATACACAAGTAAAAATTCCTTGAACATCATGTATGGGGGGAGAAATTGACATTCATGCTCTCGGATCCAACCGGGCATGGGCGCCGAAATGCCTTGGCCATGGCGCTTTGCCGAGACACGTGGCAACATTTGTCTAGGGACAACGTGAAAAACTCCAAATGTGCGTCGCTAGTGCTCATGCTAACCCTCGGGCATGGAACCCGTGGAATCTTGCAACGCAACCCAACCGAGCTTCGGTATGGGCAAGCGACCTCGTGCGCCATTGCTAGACAAATACATTCCTTTCTTTTATTTTTTAATTACTTACTTTCTTTCTTTCGTTCGTTCGTTCTGTTCTGTTCGTTCTTTTGATATATATATATATATGGAGCAATGGGACGGGACGCGTCATGGAGCCCTGCCAGGAGCCTAGGCAGGGGCGCATGTTGCATGGGGCATGGCGCCTGTGGCAAGGGCGCATGGCGCCTACACGAGGAGCAACGGGACGGGACGCGTCTTGAGCCCTGCTAGCAGGGCATGGGCGCATGGCGCCTGTGGCATGGGCGCATGGCGCCTGTGGCATGGGCGCATGGCGCCTGTGGCATGGGCGCATGGCGCCTCGACGGGGAGCAACGGGACAGGACGCGTCATGGAGCCCTACAAGGAGCCTGGGCATGGCGCCTGTGGCATGGGCGCATGGCGCCTACACGGGGAGCAACGGGATTGGACACGTGCCTGGGAGCCTGGGACATGGGAGCATGGGGACTAACAGGGTGCCCCCTATAGTAGCATAACGGACCAAATCCCTTCTCCCCCCAGCGTCGACCTTTTTTCCGTGGAGACATAAGTCTGTTTTTTGCGTTTTTTGGAAGTTCTAGAACGAATTTTTTTGCAATCTCTTGCAGCATTGTAGAGGCTATTGAGAGGTACATACCAACCAATTTTCGTAATTTTCCGACAACCGGTGTATTAATTATGAATTTTTTACCGTAAAACTTCATAAATTCACCATAAATCATAGAAATTGAATTTTGAGCAAAATATTTTTTTGGGAGTCCCTAATAACATATATAAGATGCCCCGAAAAGGATTTTGCATTCTGAGATGCAAAAGTCCATATTTGAATTTTTTCCCGAACCGCACAAAACCGACAAACCGTAAAATACAATTATGCACTTAGAGATAGAATTTGGACTTGTATATTTTTCTGGGAGCTACTGGAGGCATATGGAGTGCCCCCATAAATTTCCATTCCATTCTACCAAGGGACCGATTTTATATAACTTCTTGTTGAAAATCGACAAAAACCGTAAAAATACAAAGGTGCCTCTTGAGGTTTCTATTTGACCCCATTATTTTTCCAGGACATCACGGTACCATGCACAATATTTCCACCAAGCTTTTTTCCAATTCTCCCGAGCGAACAATTTTTTTATCAAAATACCGAATTTTCGGGAATACCGTGAATGGATTTCGGGTGAGATGTGCTCCCCACCAAACTTAGCTTGGGACACTCAGGATGAAAACACAACTAAAATTGTCTGAGACATTATGTATGGGGAGAAATTGGCCTTCGTGCTCTGGGGAGCCGGCCATGCTCATTGCGCTTGGCCTAGGCATGGGTCGTCTTGCCTAGATAAGTATTTCTTCCAAGTATGCGCCGGGTGACGACGTGGTGCAATGTTCCTGTTAATCCGAGTAGGTTCCCAGGAAAGAGAGGTGGGTCACAATGGACACACTTAAAAACCAAGTCTTTCCTTAGCCAGAACTTTCCCCAAACAACAGAATTTAATTTTAAATTAAACCAAAGATATTACTAATTATATAGAGATAATAATTCTCTTTCTATAAGTCCGTATAGAGAAAATTATTCTCTTTCCAATGATAAGTTATATAGAGAAAATATTCTCTTTCTATAAATAGTATAGAGAAATTATTCTCTTTCTATAGGAATATTTCTTTCTATTTTATCTCTTCATTTCTGATCAGCTGTTTTAGTGAGCACTTGAATGTCATCTTTTAAATCTTGGCAACAATTTTCATATTAAAAAAAATTATTTTGTTGCCATTTTTAATTGACATTCTTGAAATTGAAACGATTTTTTTGAAGTTAGAAACAGCAGAATCAGAGCCAGTAATTTCTTCGGTAGTCATGGCTAATTTTGAAACGTCTTAAAATTGTTTTTTTTTTGAACTTTCGAAAATTGTACCGAATAAATTACCGGGATGAGTCGCGGACTAGGTCACTCTCTTTAAGACGTTTCGCGGCACTGCTCGAAGGTGCAAGCAGACTATCAACCACGACGTCCCCAGGATAAAACAGCCCAGTACGATTACCACTGCACAGTGAATAACTGCTCAAGATATACACCTCAATATGGTTATTTAACCACTCAGAAATATGGTTACTTAACCACTCAGAAATATGGCACTTGTGCCACTCAAGAAAAATGGCTTGAGGTATAATTTAACGTCAAGCCCAAGAAGAAGAAAAGAAATTTTCGAGAGAGTTTTCGAATACATAGCACTTTTTAAAACGTCAACATCAAATAATATTCAATTACGCAGCGGAAAAATTCAACGAGTTTAATCATCAACAAAAAGTTGCACAAGTGCAAGGTTCACAACACCAAAATCCAACGTAAGATGAAAGGTCTTAAGTAAAATAAATAAGTAAAGTAAATCAGCGTTCAACCCCCCGAGTGCTACGTATCAGAGTGACGACACCGAACTAATGAAGAACTAAGGTCTTCATTCGAGATCACCTGCACGTTACCAACATAGGGGTAACATTCAAACAGATAGGGTGAGATATCACACAGTATAAAGAATCATATGAAAGACCACATATACAGGCCAGAAAGTCAGGTAATCATAACAGACAACGGGTCAACAACAGCATGGACATAAAGTCATTATCATCATAGAAGTCAACTTCAGCATGACAAGCATATCATAGCACAACAACGACACACGACTCAACGCTGGCCATAGGCCTACTACATAAATTTCATCAACAGTTTGGGCCATTCGGCGGTACCCACAACAAAATCAACCACAACATTCAACAACGTGGTCAACAAGAAACATCATAAATATGCAACATGAATGCGGAATGCGACTCAAAACTATGCATGAGGTACCAAAATCCATGCCTCTAAGTAGAGACAATTCACCAAAAATCCATGCCTCGAAGTAGAGACAATTCATCAAAAATCCATGCCTCGAAGTAGAGACAATTCACCAAAAATCCATGCCTCGAAGTAGAGACAATTCACCGAGTGGAGACTAGCTCCCGGGCCCTCGCCCCATATGCAAATGCTAAGCATGCGATGCGATGATGCAACACAGACACACAACAGTCATACCCATCAACAATGGCCATAGGCCTACAACAACAAATCCTTACGGGCCACCGCCCTACAACAACAAATCCATGCCTATAAATAATACAGGCAATTCACCGAGTAATATCCACAACAACATAAATTCCATGCCAACAAATATGGGCAATTCACCGACCAAAGGACCAACATTGTCCATCACTAGCATAGCAACAACATCATCAATATCACAACGTCACAACATGGGCGCCAAGGGCACCCCCAACATCACAACAAACTTTGGCACTGAGGCACTAACAACATCGCAACAAACTTAGGCACCAAGGCACCAAACATGCAACAATAGCAATAAATCAGGAAATGGCGCCCCATGGCTGGGCGCCAACATGAAACAACAGCCAACAGAGAATGGCGCCTTATGGCTGGGCGCCAACATGCACAACAACAATCCAAGAAATGGCGCCTCAAGGCTGGGCGCCAATGTGCAACAACAAAAGTCAGGAACTGGCGCCTTATGGCTGGGCGCCAACATGAAACAACAACAAACAGGAATTGGCGCCTTATGGCTGAGCGCCAACAAGCAACATCAGAAAACATAGACAGGCGCCTCATGGCTGGGTGCCATCAAGCAACTACAGGAAATATGGGCAGGCGCCTAGTGGCTGGGCGCCAACAGGCAGCAACAAAAATTGGGAACAGCAACACAGGATTTAGCTCCTAGGGACAGGGCGCCAACCAAAATACCACGACAGGAAACACTACGCCCAGGAACCGAGCGCAAACAACATCATGCAACAAGACCTCAAGTTCTGGGCGCATAGGGCGCCAAAATCAGCAACACCAAGGGGGCAGGTACAGGGCGCCTTCCCCAGCAACACCGGAACCACATGGAGCAATACTGGAACAACTCAACAAAAGCAGGTAAGGCATCCAGGAGCAGGGCGCCTTCAAAAGAAACAGAAACATGACTCTGGCATGGGCCCAGGAGCAGGGCGCCATTTCCAGCACGCACCAAAGACAGCACCGGGCGCCTAGGGCGCCACCTCCAGGGACAACCAAAAACATAATTGGGCACAGGGACAATCAAATCATGTACTAGGCGCTAAGGGGCGCCAGTTTCAGCAACTTCAGAATTCAGCAACGTGTATAGGTATGGCGCCCAGGGGCAGGGCGCCTAAATCAGCAAACCAAAAATCAAACACATGACATAGTGACTGGGCGCCTAGGGCGCCACATTCAGCATCACACACATATATTTTTATGCACACATCAATCATCAATCAATGTATTAGGGCATGGGAACATCAATACATGACAACATCAATCAATATATCATTCAAAACATTT
>CM076852.1:140000-147500 GCA_039519185.1 Astragalus membranaceus | reverse complement strand
AATTCAGGTAGGATTAGACATAGGGAATCGAAGCTTGCAAGTGAAACCGTGACCCTAGACCTCTCTCCATCGATTAAATCTAGTATTTTAATTCTTGTTATTTATTTCTTTTTATTTGTTTTCATTACAACTAAATCATTGGTTCGTCTAAACAATATATAATCTTGACTAGTTTGGTACTTGTTAATTAATCCCTGTGGATACGATAATCTTTTATACTACTTCTGCGAAAGAGTACACTTGCTCTAAGTGTGTTTTTAACGCAACAAGTTTTTGGCGCCGTTGCCGAGGATTAATTTAGCAATATTAAACGAAAAAGATTTTTATTGCTTTAGACATTTTTTATGCACTAGTTTTATTTTATTTTTTTTATCTTATTGAAAAAAGAATACAAAAAAAAGGCTGCTAATACTTTCCCAAGAGACCGCTGCAGTTCACCTTTTTTGCAGATAAAAGTTTAAATCATGGTTAAGACAATTGGAGATTATATTAGAGATGCAGAGGCACAAAGGAATTTAGAGAAGTCATATTGGTATATGTCTCAATGTCAGATGCAAATTTCTCCTCCTCCTTATGAACCTTATTCAGACTATTGGGATGACTATGAGCCACCTCCTTATTCCTCCCACTGGGATAATTATGAGTCACTACAAGTGCAAAGGCAATAGGAGGAAAAGTCGGATGTCAATGAGGTCTTGGCCAAATTTATGCAGCAGACACTTGAAAATTTTGAAAGCCTGAATGGTCAAATCTCAAGTCTCATTGCTTTGTTATCTCAAGAGGCCCAAGAAACTCCTTCACAAACTAAGTCGACCCAAAATAAAGAAGCTGAGCAATACAAAGAAAGTATTCCTACGAGAGATGAAGTTGTCTCCATGGAATATAATTTGGAGGAAGAAGCTCTCAAGAAAGATGAGGAGACTTTTACTGAAGGGAGTCAAATCAAAATAGTAGCTCCTACTGAAGAGAGTCATATTGAAACAAAAGATCCTATTAATGAGAGCGGTTGTGAGGAGAATGAGAAAGATCCATTGGTTCTTGATTTGAAGAAAGAGGAGAAAGCCCAAATTTTTGGGCAAATTGTTTTAACCATTGGTGATGCTGTGATTGAGGTTCACCGGGGAAAGGTAACTTTGAGGAGTGGTAAAGAAGATGATGTTATTAAAGCTTTAAATTCCAATGAAAATTTCTCTTCTTTAACTTCTCCTTATTTTGATGATGTGGTTGAAACTAACATTTTTAGTGAATTAAAGATGCAGGACCTTTTGGAAAAAAGTCTTATTTTGCAGGATCCTAGCATAGTGGTGGATGGAGATAAAATAAAAATTTCACCATCCTTTGAAGTTCATCCACTACGTGGAAAAAGGAAGAACAATGTGAACCACATTGTTAGAAAGCTAAGAAGGTGTACTGCGTTAGATGTAAAATTTGCTCTTGGAGAGCCCCCAGATTGAGCATCAACTATAGTCAGGCTCACGACGTTAAACAAGCGCTTCGCAGGAGGCAACCTGTGTTTTATTTTCAGTTATTTTTACTTTTAATTTGTTTCATTTTGTTTTTAGGAATAAGCTCAGACTGCAAGCTCTCTCAGGGAAGTCACTCTTACTCTCTCATTTATTTATTTTTGTGCCAATTTGATATTTTGCATTGAGGACCATGCTTTAGGCTAGTGAGGGGGAGGAGAGTTTAACTTTGTCAATTCATCTCTATTAATGCATATACCCACTACATGTGTTGATAGCATTTTTTCTGGCTAGTTTTGGATATAAAATTGAAAAAAATAGAGATTTTACCTTTCGGGGATCCCATAATTAATTTACTTGACAGACTTGTGCTTAATTGTAACTGTGAGGTTGTCCTTAGGAAGCTGATAATTAGCATTTGTGCCTGTTGAGTACTTTTTGTGAACTAGCTTCTAAATGTGAGATTTGAGCCTTCATAAGGGGATTGATACTAAAACCAAAAAAATTTACCCCTTTTCTTTCTATGAGTGTGTTTCCCAATTTGCTACATTCTAGACTTTGTCTTTTGACCATTTCAAGGCGAAAATTGATTTGCATCATGTAAAAAGACTTGGGGAATTTAGGTATTTTTCTGGCCCCAGAGTTGTTTGTTGAAATTATCCCTTAGTTGCCCCCTTTGAGCTTAATTGTTATTTTTTTTTTCTTTTCTTTGGTACCCAGATATAATTTTTCTTTTTTTGTTTGTGGTAACCATTTGGAATTAAATGTGGAGCAACTATTGAAAATTACAATTTCGTCCAATACTTTTAGTTGTCTATCTTGTCAGGATGAAAACAAAAAACAAAAACAAAATAGGAGTTTTCATGTACTTACCTTTTCCTCCCAAAAAAAAAAGTAAAGCAAGAAGGAGGAAAAGGCACATCAAAAGAATGAAAGCGCCAAAGAGCAAATCCAAAAAAAAATGAAATGGCCTACTCAAGAAAAAAGGCAAATCAAAAAGAGTCTACTCAATAGAAAAAGAGTGAAAAAGGAAATGGAATTAATTTGGAGTTTGGGCAAAAATTGTAAAATAGATAGGAGCTCTGTATTTGATTTCAAATGTTACTATTCATTTCTTGTTTTTAGCCCTTTGATTATCCCTTCTTTCTTATTTCCTACCCTACATGAATTTACCCTGGCCCCATTACAACCCTTAACACCCAATCTTTTGCATGCATGTGAACTATTTAGTGGAGATTTGGTCAAATTACAAGCTTATGGTAATGTGCATTTTGTGGAAACTTGAGTGTATATTTCCCTACTCCCTAAACACTTAGAGAGATTGTGAGCGAGTGCCTTTGTTCACAAAAATGTATTCCTCAGGGACATGAGCCTCTAATTGGGCAACTTTTTGGCACCTCATATGTGTTATATTGTCTATTGTCTGTTATTGTGCTTTAAATTTTGGGTTTCTTATTTGGTTGTCTCTATTATCTATTTGAAAATTTTATTGAGCCAGGAAACTTGCTTGAGGACAAGCAAATGTTAAGTGTGGGGGAGTTGATAAGCTCCAATTTAGTGCATTCTTAGAGATATTTTTGAGTCATTTTTAGAGCAATTATTATCAATTATATAAATCACTGACTTAATTTGCTCTTTATTTTGCAGAAATGCTAAAGAGATAAAAGATTGAAAATCCAGTTTAATCTCACTTAAATTATGAGTTTGGCAATTAAAGGAATTGGAAATCAAAATAAAAGAGCCATGGCCCATGTGGCTCAAATGAGAAGTGCAATCCATGAATTGAAATAATGGCCCACGGTTAATGGAACAAACTTGGAGACAAAGAAATGAAGCACAAGACCTAGGCTTGGAAAAGAAAAAGATATCTTTGAATTAAAAGAAAGAAAGAACAGTAGGCGTGAATCAAGGGGAATCAAATAAATGAGCCGCACAACAAAGAGTTATTTTATATAATTGAAAAGAATAAAAGGAGCAAAGGGCACACACGAACAAACACAGGACAGCGGCACACGAGGAGAGAGTGAAGAATTTGGGTACCGTTCTTGATACCGTGAGAGAGCTTTGGAGCAGAAAAAGGAGACTGGAGACTCAGAATATTAATTTCTCTAATTTCCGGGTTATTTTTATCTCTGTAATTCATGACTCTAATTTCTATTTTATTGTTCTTTATGATTTTGGATAGCTAAATCCTCTTCTAGGGTCTAGGTGGATCTTGCTTGATTAGAGACCTTTTTATGTTCTAATTTCTGGTTTGAATTCCTGTTTTTATTTTAATTAATATTGTCCTATTGTTTTTATCACGTGATTAGGATTAGCTACCATTTGCATGTTTATAATCAATTAGTTGATCAGCGACCGTACTGCAATTAGTTGGTGGACCCATAGGATAATTGGGGCTATAATTAGGGCATGACCAAACCATAATTTAGTCTTCCAATCATTCAACCTTTTTGCTCTTTATGCTTTTCCTGAATTTAAATTCTTGCATGACCAAACGAGGGTTAATTTAGGAAAAAGAATATTAATCGCGAATGACCAAACGGATTAATAGCTTTAGTAAAGGGATTGGTAATTAAGTAAAATAAGGGAATTCAGGTAGGATTAGACATAGGGAATCGAAGCTTGCAAGTGAAACCGTGACCCTAGACCTCTCTCCATCGATTAAATCTAGTATTTTAATTCTTGTTATTTATTTCTTTTTATTTGTTTTCATTACAACTAAATCATTGGTTCGTCTAAACAATATATAATCTTGACTAGTTTGGTACTTGTTAATTAATCCCTGTGGATACGATAATCTTTTATACTACTTCTGCGAAAGAGTACACTTGCTCTAAGTGTGTTTTTAACGCAACAGTAGCATCCATCAATGACACTGCCCTAGATGCATGCTTTGCACCCACTTGTGCGAAGCAAACCAAGCAAAAAAGACAGGCATCATTCAAGTCAACCAAAAGTAAAGGGACACAGCGGGAAAAATGACCCACGTTCACCACATGCACCGCATCCAAGAATACAACAAGCAAGTGCGGACCAAGATAGTCACCGTGGAGCATGACTAAGTGGGCCCGCACGTGTCGCTTCGAAGCCCTCCACAACCCCACCGAAGAGGCCGGGATGGGTAGATTTCAGCAAGCCACCCGAGTGCCTTCGATAGGTAGCCAACACAGGAACCGAAGCAAATACCAAAGCACAAGGCATAAGGTGATTACTGAAGAGGGTTGCATGCAGACCGTTCGATGCACGAGCATGGAGCCAGCCAGCACAAACATCCCGATTACCACTCACACGCCCACGCGATTGCTAAGACTAAACAACAACGGACCAACCAAACCCCCACTGCCAAAGGCATAGCAAGGATATGGAATAATCCGATGCAGCTTTGTCCGCGCCGCTAAGCATGACAAACAACAAACCCAACCGTCGAAAGCCACAAAAACCGCAACATGTTTTGCCCGAGACCAAGTAGCCCAAACAAGTGCAACTGGCCAGGACTCACAGCGGTTGCGTTGTTGCGGCGTGCACACCCACACATACATGTGAATGCATAAGGATGCCCCACACCGCGATGTTTGGATAACATCGTTGCTTGAGCACTGCACGCTGCCGGGTGAGGGACTGAAAAATGTTGGCAAGATCAAACAGAGGGTGCAAAAAGCAAAGGGCAAAGGGAAAAGAAAAAAAAGGTGAGCAAGAGGAAGCCGCATCACATTGCGCCACGACAAGCAACTTTGGACCACAAACACTTTCCCGAGATAAAGAGGGTCACCAATTTCGGATTCCAACCATTTCCAAGTACTACCACGTTCCCGGGATAATGAGGTCTCCATTTACGGAGATCCGTGCCATTTCCAAGTACTAGCACGTTCCCGAGAAAAAGAGGGTCTCCACTTATGGATTCCATCCATTTCCAAGTACTAGTTGTCGTGGGACGCCGATGCTTCAGCAAGACACGCCGAGAGCGGCTGCGAAAAAAGGTGGGCAAGGCCAAATGGCGGGTGAAATAATGGTAACCACATCACATTGCGCCATGCCAAGCATCTTTGGACCACAACCACGTCCCCGGGCTAAAGAGGGACTCGAGTTACCCAAGGGACAGCCCAGTACTAGTTGGCGTGGGACGCCGGTGCTTGAACAAGACACAACGTGCATGGCGGTCAAAAAAGGTGGCAAAAGGTAGCTTGGTACGTGAAAGAAGTGTGCCAGCGTCAAGGAGGGGTGAAAAACCTGGCGCCCAAGGAACAGGCGCCTAAGACACCAGGAGCCAAGGCAAGGAGCGCCAAGGCACCTGGGGCCCAGGTGAAAAGGTGTTGCAAGCAAAAAAAATTTGGTGGGCAAGGGGCACGCTCGCACGAGACAAAGATGTGTGCCAGCGTTCAAGCAGGCAAGGAACCTGGCGCCAAGCAGGGCACGCACAGGAACCTTGCGCCCAGCAACAGGAACGAGTGCGGCTGGCTGGTTGTGTTGTGTGGGCGCCTAGACACAGGGCGCGTGAGGCAACCCAGCGCCAAACACCCACACACACCACATTGTGCCAAGTCCGACAATTTTGCCACACCACCAACACCTTCCCGGGCAAGAAGGGACTCGAGTTACCGAAGGGACAGCCCAGTAAAATGTTGCTAGTGTGGCGCCCTTGCTAGACAAGACACGCCATGGTGACCCCAAGGAATTACGGTTTTTTTTCAAAAACATAACTCCATCCGAAACCCACATTTGCCATGAAAAGCACGCCACAAAGGCCTAGGAAGGCAACAATGTGGCGCCAGGAGGGAGCCCATGGCGCCATGCCATGCGCCTGGGACATGGGCAGGCAGGGTGCTCCCCCTTATAGTTGCATAACGGACCAAATCCATTCTACCCCCATCATCGACCTTTTTTCCGTGGAGACATAAGTCAGTTGTTTGCGTTTTTTGAGAGTTCTAGAACGAAGTTTTTTCCAATCTTTTGCAGAATTGTAGAGGCTATTGAGAGGTACATTCCAACCAAATTCCATAATTTTCCGACAACCGGTGTATTTATTATGAATTTTTAACCGTAAAATTTCATAAATTCACCATAAATCATAGAAATTGAATTTTGAGCCAATTATTTTTTTGGGAGTCCCTAATAACATATAGAAGATACCCCCAAAAGGATTTTGCATTCTGAGATGCAAAAGTCCATATTTGAATTTTTTTCGGACCGCACAAAACCGACAAACCGTAAAATACAAATATGCACCTAGAGGTTGAATTTTGCTTCCCCAATTTTTCTGGGAGCTACTGGAAGCATATGGAGTGCCCCCAAAAATTTCCAATCCATTATACCAAGTGATCATTTTTATATAATTTTTTGTTGATAATAGTCAAAAACCGTAAAAATACAAATGTGCGTCTAGGGGTTTCTATTTGGCCCAATTATTTTTCTAGGACATCATGTCATCATGTAAAATATTTACACCAAGTTTTTTCCAATTCTACCAAGCGACCTATTTTTTACAATTTTTTGACCAAAATACCATTTTTTCGCGACTGCCGTAAAATGCTTCGGATGAGATGCGCTTCCTACAAAACTTAACTAGGGACACGGGGAACTAATACACAAGTAAAAATTCCTTGAACATCATGTATGGGGGGAGAAATTGACATTCATGCTCTCGGATCCAACCGGGCATGGGCGCCGAAATGCCTTGGCTATGGCGCTTTACCGAGACACGTGGCAACATTTGTCTAGGGACAACGTGAAAAACTCCAAATGTGCGTCGCTAGTGCTCGTGCTAACCATCGGGCATGGAACCCGTGGAATCTTGCAACGCAACCCAACCAAGCCTTGGTATGGGCAAGCGACCTCGTGCGCCATTCCTAGACAAATACATTCCTTTCTTTTATTTTTTAACTACTTACTTTCTTTCTTTCTTTCGTTCGTTCTGTTTTGTTCTGTTTTGTTCGTTCGTTCGTTCTTTTGATATATATATATATATATAGGGAGCAACGGGACGGGACGGGACGCGTCATGGAGCCCTGCCAGGAGCCTGGGAAGGGGCGCATGATGC
>CM076852.1:130000-132500 GCA_039519185.1 Astragalus membranaceus | reverse complement strand
TGTTGCTAGTGTGGCACCCTTGCTAGACAAGACACGCCATGGTGACCCCAAGGAATTACGGTTTTTTTTCAAAAACATAACTCCATCCGAAACCCACATTTGCCATGAAAAGCACGCCACAAAGGCCTAGGAAGGCAACAATGTGGCGCCAGGAGGGAGCCCATGGCGCCCTGCCATGCGCCTGGAGCATGGGCAGGCAGGGTGCTCCCCCCTATAGTACCATAACGGACCAAATCCCTTCTACCCCCAGCGTCGACCTTTTTTCCGTGGAGACATAAGTCAGTTTTTTGCGTTTTTTGAGAGTTCTAGAACGAAGTTTTTTCCAATCTTTTGCAGAATTGTAGAGGCTATTGAGAGGTACATTCCAACCAAATTCCATAATTTTCCGACAACCGGTGTATTTATTATGAATTTTTAACCGTAAAACTTCATAAATTCACCATAAATCATAGAAATTGAATTTTGAGCCAATTATTTTTTTGGGAGTCCCTAATAACATATAGAAGATACCCCCAAAAGTATTTTGCATTCTGAGATGCAAAAGTCCATATTTGAATTTTTTTCGGACCGCACAACCGACAAACCGTAAAATACAAATATGCACCTAGAGGTTGAATTTTGCTTACCCAATTTTTCTCGGAGCTACTGGAAGCATATGGAGTGCCCCCAAAAATTTCCAATCCATTCTACCAAGTGATCATTTTTATATAATTTTTTGTTGATAATAGTCAAAAACCGTAAAAATACAAATGTGCGTCTAGGGGTTTCTATTTGGCCCAATTATTTTTCTAGGACATCATGTCATCATGTACAATATTTCCACCAAGTTTTTACCAATTCTACCAAGCGACCTATTTTTTACCATTTTTTGACCAAAATACCGTTTTTTCGCGACTACCGTCAAATGCTTCGGATGAGATGCGCTTCCCACAAAACTTAACTAGGGACACGGGGAACTAATACACAAGTAAAAATTCCTTGAACATCATGTATGGGGGGAGAAATTGACATTCATGCTCTCGGATCCAACCGGGCATGGGCGCTGAAATGCCTTGGCCATGGCGCTTTGCTGAGACACGTGGCAACATTTGTCTAGAGACAACGTGAAAAACTCCAAATGTGCGTCGCTAGTGCTCGTGCTAACCCTCGGGCATGGAACCCGTGGAATCTTGCAACGCAACCCAACCGAGCCTTGGTATGGGCAAGCGACCTCGTGCGCCATTCCTAGACAAATACATTCCATTCTTTTATTTTTTAATACTTTCTTTCTTTCTTTCGTTCGTTCGTTCTGTTCTGTTCCTTCGTTGGTTCTTTTGATATATAAATATATATAGGGAGCAACGGGACGGGACGCGTCATGGAGCCCTGCCAGGAGCCTGGGCAGGGGCGCATGTTGCCTGGGGGCATGGTGTCTACACTGGGAGCAACGGGACGGGACGCGTCTTGGACCCTGCCAGGAGCCTGGGCATGGGCGCAAGGCGCCTGGGGCATGGCGCCTGTGGCAAGGGCGCATGGCGCCTACACGAGGAGCAACGGGACGGGACGCGTCTTGAGCCCTGCTAGCAGGGCATGGGCGCATGGCGCCTCGACGGGGAGCAACGGGACGGGACGCGTCATGGAGCCCTACAAGGAGCCTGGGCATGGCGCCTGTGGCATGGGCGCATGGCGCCTACACGGGGAGCAACGGGACGAGACACGTGCATGGGCGCCTGGGGCACGGGAGCATGCTCCTGGAGCCTAGTGCCTGGGCGCCTGGGACATGGTGCCTTGGAGCCTAGCGCCTGGGCGCCTGGGACATGGGAGCATGGGGCCTGACAGGGTGCCCCCCTATAGTAGCATAACGGACCAAATCCCTTCTCCCCCCAGCGTCGACCTTTTGAGAGTTCTAGAACGAATTTTTTTCCAATCTCTTGCAGCATTGTAGAGGCTATTGAGAGGTACATTCCAACCCATTTTCGTAATTTTCCGACAACCGGTGTATTTATTATGAATTTTTTACCGTAAAACTTCATAAATTCACCATAAATCATAGAAATTGAATTTTGAGCCAAATATTTTTTTGGGAGTCCCTAATAACATATATAAGATGCCCCCAAAAGGATTTTTCATTCTGAGATTCAAAAGTCCATATTTGAATTTTTTCCCGAACCGCACAAAACCGACAAACCGTAAAATACAATTATGCACTTAGAGATATAATTTGGACTTGTATATTTTTCTGGGAGCTACTGGAAGCATATGGAGTGCCCCCATAAATTTCCATTCCATTCTACCAAGGGACCGATTTTATATAACTTCTTGTTGAAAATCGACAAAAACCGTAAAAATACAAAGGTGCCTCTTGAGGTTTCTATTTGACCCCATTATTTTTCCAGGATATCACGGTACCATGCACAATATTTCCACCAAGTTTTTTTCCAATTCTCCCGAGCGAACAATTTTTTTACCAAAATACCGAATTTTCGGGAATACCGTGAATGGCTTTCGAGTGAGATGTGCT